>BSSO01000660.1:0-30227 GCA_030267885.1 Mesembryanthemum crystallinum
AAAAAAAAAAAAAAAAAATTGCATGTTTTACTATTTGTGCTGTGTTGTGCATCATATGTATGTACCTCTCAGTAGATTATAATGAATGAGATTCAAATTACATTTTATGTCTATGACTATTATGAATAAGATTCAATTTTATACTATGTACTCATATGATTGTAATGAAATGACTCAACTCGAATTCTCGAAACCCGCTGGATCGCCTGACAAGTCTAATCATACACTATCCGTCCCAAAGCCAAACAGTTTATACTGTACTCTATAAAGTATAAACTTGATATATACTCAGGTCCAAAAAATTCTTTATGGGTAGCATATACATATGACATGGGGTTAGAGGACAGTTAGGTTTGAATAGTAGCTGAAGAAACAAGTTTAAGCAACTTACCCTTCAAGAATTAGCCTCTTCTATCAGATCTCTTTTAAAATCGAGGTTCCTCTGTTGATGCATCGATCCGATATCCGTTTGCATGAAGTATTACATACATATGCATCTCATGAGCAATGCTTGTAATAAGTTGCTAGCTCTTGCCATGGTATGTACTCCATGATCTCTACTCACTTCCATTTTTTTTTTTATTTTTTTTTTTGGGTTAAAATTAGTTTCTTGTATGAAGTTAGGGATATGATTAAGCATTTTCATGTTTTGGACCATAACAAAAGATGGAGAGTTTTATTGCCTTTCATTTATTTGTTGGCAACATATATATAAACTATACTGTTGTTGATTTATGTACTTGCGTAATGCAGTCTGTTATGTGGTTAATGTTGCGATCACTAGTGAGGTTGATGTCTTCACTCATTGATGATCCAACAGCAGCTGTGGCAACTTTGCTCTATTACAGTGATCTGCTCCCTCGAAATTTGACCTTGGGAAGATTAATTCGGCATGATTTTCTTCATCAACAAAATTATTTGTTTCATTTTCTCATCAATCTCTTGCGATGCTTATGGTAAGTTAATTCGTGTTCTGTAACTAACATGTGTATGGATTTGGCGACTTATATACATTGTGACACTGGTTAAACTTAAATGACTGTCATACTAGTTATAATATAGTACAAGTTTATAACTACCCCAACTTAGGCTCAGTTGGTTTGTTTTTATCGTTTGCATCCTACATGGGCCACATTCAATCAAGTTCAATTCAATTGCTATGGACATATGCAGGCAATGCAGCCTTAGTTGTCTAATTGGTTAAAATTAAATAACAACGTGCGAAGTTAGGACAAGAGTGATGTTATGAGCAAACTAAACTCAATACAAAGCTGTTATTTTTATAATCAATCAACTAATATTTCATAGTAGTATGATGGAGTACAATCAAGTATTTGTTTACAAATTACAAATAGTAAATAATGATAATCAATCATACTAATAATATTGGCAATCATGAGTTTTTGAGAGTTAATGGTTTTAATCAGTCTTGTAAAACGTACTCCGTCACTTTTCAATATAAAATATCACTTATTGTTAAAAATAATAATTACTTTTTGATTAAAAAGTATTGTTGACGATCATATGTAACAGTCTGTAAGATCACCTTATATAAGCTTTTGCATGATATTTGATGCATATGCTCAGAGTTAAACTCTGCTAACAAAATGCGGTCAACTTATAGTTGGTGAGTTACAGGTGCTAGCATTGGCAGATTATGCATGATCTAGCCTTCTTTTTTTTTTTTTTCCTTTTTTTTTGGAGCGAAGAAACTAACTACTACACTTGCACCTTAGTTTCGGGGAGTGATATTCAAATATCCATCTTTAAATTGGAAAAAATAAAGGTTATAACCAATAAGCCAAATTTCGATTTTCGTATCTTGTGCAGTGGGATCTCGATTCTCATATTGAAAATTTGAATTTATACAACTTATAGAATAAGATGTCAATTAAAATTAGAAAAACGAACTTAAATATATTTGTATTCACAATATACCCCACTCAATGGACAAAGAACCTATCTAGCGGGCTAGCATTCTATTTCACAACTTTAATTCCATCCATTTCACAGAAACACACGGTCACATATGATAAGAGCTTAAGTTTTTGCGAGTTAATCTTCGTCAACTTAAGAATCATATATCATTTGTTTAATAGAAGACAAACCACCATATAACAGACACCAGCATATGACATGTACTTGCGCATTACACACACCTGTACAAAACATATACATCATCACATAAAAGGAAATGTGGGAGAATTGGCACTATTTGTAACTCCCAAGTTTATCTTCAACACGATCTCATAATCAACTCTTATCACTCAACCCAATTTTCATACTAGACTATACATATAAAATCGGGGATAGTCACCCACCCCACCACCAAAGTATAAAATTAAATTATTAGTTTTTTTAGGAAAAAGTGAAAAGAAAATACTTTTGAAATGCTCAACCATGTTTACAATATTTTCATGAAAATACAAAAATCCAACCAAATGGAGCCTATCATTGAAACACTTTTATGAGCAATTGGGCAACTAGTCCCGTATAGTTGACGCGCGTGCGAGATGCCTTCTTAAGCCCATCGTCAGCCACCCACTATATATAAAGACTCTCAGCCCCAATTGAAAATCTCGTGTTGAGTCAATAATTTGTGAAAGAGGGGTTAGGTTTCTCTTCGTTTTTTGCTACTACTTTACCCAAATCCGATCAAACCCTAACCCTAGACGACACCAACGATGTCTTCCAAGCAAGGTTCTTTCTCTCTCTTTCTCTCATAATTTTACAATTCGATCGTGAAATTTCCATTTGAAACTGATAATTTTTCCTAATTTTCGCCCAGGTGGAAAGGCCAAGCCTTTGAAGGCACCCAAGAAGGATGCCAAGGACTACGATGAGGTATCTGTTTCTCATATCTTTGATGATTTTTTGTGTTTGTTTGTGATACGGATCTGTAAGTCTTACTTTTGAGATTTGGAAAAAGCGGTAATCTGTTCAAAAATTTCCGTTTATGTTTTCGTAATCGTTTCTGGATGAATTTTGTTTGACCAAGGCAGCAGTTTTGCATATCTGGTTGTATTAGTTTGTACTTTTCTCGAGCTGAGATGAGAGTGTGTGGAATTAGGTTTTGGAATTTATGTTGTGAATTAATATCAATTTGGCCCAGCAACCTTTAATCGATGGATGCTTTCAAACGGGTTCTTTTTGTTTGTTAATTTGATCAGAGCAAGTTTAGGATTGAAATCACCCAGACCGATACAAAAGATGCAAGCCTTTTATGTGATTAAACAATTTGCCTACATCTGCAGCTACAATTAGGGTTTTCGTAGTGTTTTTGTTTTGGAGTCATTACATATTAACAATAAAAGACACCCTGAAATTCGGGTTTATAGGCAATTCAGGTGTATTGAATCCGAGTATTGACCATTCTTTGCTAGTTTTTACTTCATCTAGAGAGACAACTGATCCCCTCTGTCATGCTCCATAGGAGGAGCTCTAAGAACTTGGGAACTGTGAAATAGTGCTTATTTATCGAGTTCGCCAACTGTTAAAAAGATTTTCCAAAGACGTCAGATTTGTTAGAATTACCCAGTGTTGAACATGGGTGCATCAATTCAGTTTTTGTCATGCTTTTCTGGTATATGTGAAGGATGATACCCAAGTGTTCATGTACATTTGAAGAATGATATGTATCACGAATACAACAGGAAGAACAAAAGAACAATAGACACTGGTAATAGAGTTCATCACATGACACTTTAACTATTTGAAACTTATGGGAGTTTGAGATCAGTTAGTGATGACACATGGTATTTTTTGGTGCTATTTGAACAGTTAAAACTGGATGCGCAAAGGAGTTTTTGCTACTCCCCTCCCTTGTTTCAGTTTACATTCTTTTCCATTTCAGCTGTTATGTTTATCTTCAGCTCTGAACTTGTGTGCAGACTGTCATATGGGTTTCTTGAGTTTCTTATTGGTACTACTTGATAATTTGATTTTACATCCCATTAATTTACTTTAATGTGTTGATTGAACTCATCTCTTTGGAAGTACCGAGTAACTGTCCCAGGGGACTCTAAGCAGGTGTTTGTTGCTTATCTTTGTATGGTGCTGCTGTTTTTGTCTCTTTGATTTTTGATGCACACGAATTTGTTTGTTTCTCCTTCCATGTTTCACTTCAGTTTGAAATATTAGAGTACGGTGATCTTTACTGCCAAGACATCTTTTTTAATCTCCATTTTTGCTTGCTATAGGTTGACATGGCAAATATGCAAAAGAAGAAGGAAGAGGAAAAGGTGAGACTTGGGCATTCGAATTCATGTCTTTCTTAATTGTCTTGTACTCTTGTTGGCAAGTCCCTTATCTGATTTGATTTTCATTTTTGGGCAGGCACTTAGAGAACTCAAAGCCAAGGCACAACAAAAGGGAGCATTTGGAGGCTCAGGATTGAAGAAGAGTGGAAAGAAATGAGAGCATTCTCTGGTCACAATTCATGATGGGACCATGCAACTGTGGTGTGGATTGTGATGTCTTATATTCGGATGCCTTCTTTAGTAATCTATGTTAATGTGATGTTTATTCGATTGTTGTGTTGCTACTAGGTGTTTCTTGTAAAACCAAATAAGCTTTAAATCAAGAACAACAGTTTTATTTGGATATACGCTACATTAGCTACTCTACTTTTTCAAGCTGTCCTCAGCCAATTGATGCCCCACTCTTCATAGTTCTATTATTATGCTGGATCTATGTCGGTGATGTTGGAATGTCACCATTGATTGCTTACTACTACTATTATATCTTTCAACTTGCCAATGGACTTCTTTTCACTGGGGTTTATGAATGTGGATCAGGTACTTTGTTCTACGCAGGAGTTAAAAGGGTTTTCGAGCTGTAAATATACGAGTACTTCAAAACTATAGGTGCATCAAAATTTTCCTTCTATTGTTTTGCCATCTAATCTAATCTGAGATGTGCTACCTAAATAAACTTTTTCTCATGTGCCCAACCTAAATCTTCCTAAAATGCTCATCTCCTCGATATTTTTCAGCTCTCCCATCCGCTACCGATACCCTTAAGAGGGAATATCAAACCTTTCTTGAATCATTCAACTACTATACGTGCTATATATGGTTGCTTGATTGTAAATTTCTTGTGATGAGCGGTAAATGCTGAAAGAACTACTTAAATTAGTTTCAACCCATCACAACAATTTACAAGCGCCTCGATTTGGGATTGGGACAAATTTTCCTTATTTTTAAATTCCGGTTTCACTTCCTCGTCCCCCTATATGTGAGAGTAGGAACAAGGAATAGTATGTTCATATGTTCAATGATTTCTGAATGCAATAAATCTTTTGGGCAAAGCTCTGGTATAGATTGGGTGTGTTTCCTTGGTTCCTCCCAGTTAAACAACGATGAAGATAGTCGGTAAACAAGCAGAACTTTTTACTTAGCTCAAGTTCAACAAGATACACAATCAAAAGAGACAAGACTATAATATCACTGCATAATGCTGCGAAGCCTAGAAAGCACCTAATTGAAATTACTACAAAATTAGGGTGGCTCCCCCAGAGAAAACTCAACCGTATAAAACCTCCCAGTGCCTGAGTGCCAACTGGTAAATCCTATGTTGAACCCATTGAGAAGATCAACTATCCCTACTTTTAGCTTCAAGCCGATGGAGAATAATGTAGGATTGTGCAGTTCAAACTTCACATATGCAGCTCAGAGAGAGCAGAACTCAGAGCACAATGATTAGTATGATTTCTGCTCCATCTAGATAACAAAGACCGGCATGATAACTACTATTTGTCAGGGTTGTCTTGCTCTTCCTTTTCAGGATCCTCCTCTTCCTCTTCTTTCTTCTCTTCTTCCTCCTCATCTTCCTCTGGCGGATCTGCTGGCATTGGAGGTGGTAATGGTGTTTTCATTGGACTGAATTGAGGAAATATATCCGGTCTTCTCCCAGGCTTTGGCCTTTCCCACTCCTGCCACATAGAAATAAAGCAAAAATGAATATAACATAGATATTTCCACATTGTATATAAGAGAGGATTGTCATTCTATCAAGCTTCTACGTTTTATGGGTTAACAACTTAACATAATAACTCAAAAGAAAACTGCTGATCTGATCGAATGCCTGAAGTTCGTTGAACATTCAAGTTTTAGTTTGTACCCTCAAAACGAGCACCGAATTTCTATGACTATCAATGCTCGATCAAAGTTACGTACAATTTATGAATCCATATTCAATATCAGAACTAATATAAACACAATCCAATGTTCATAGTAATTCATACATTTGTTGCAAAATAGTCAGCCAGAGCTTAATAAGAAGATCCTACTTTTGAAGACTTCATCAGGCAATCTATTTGGAAGTATGGCCGCACAAGAACCAACTCCCCTCATTTTCTAAAGAAAAGCTAGACTATGCCTCATATAGCCCTTTATACAACCTCTCGACTAATATTCAGTCTCATTGTCAATATCCTGTAATACATAAAAATCAGTTCTCTCCTATCTTGTCGGATTCTTGGAAATAGATGAAAATTAATTTTTCTTAGTGTCTTAGGGAATACTCCTATTTGTAGCCCAAAGCTGTTCCCGTACTTTAAGTTTTGCTGGCTACAAATGTTTAATTAAAGCAGTATTGCAGAAATGTACCACTTGAGATTCCATTGACTGATTAGAAATACTCTGCTATGCCAGCTGCACAAAGAAATTAGTTACAAAGATTAACATAGAAATAACAGGGGATTGATCCACATACAAAGTGAGATACACCATGTCTTCTCCATAAAAGTTTGTATACGTGTTTTCTTAAAAACTTAATTTATTTAATCTTCACTATATAAAGCTGTAGTATATCTTTCAAAACTATCTATCTAAGTTTTTAGAAGAATGTAGCTTAGAAGGTGTCATCATGCACTGAAGACAACATATAGCAGGGTACATTGCTGATGGAATCTCAAATTGTCTCCTTTCAGCAAAATTTTGTTCCTCCATAGCACTTGACACATAGTGAATTTCATAACGTTGTATCTTTCCATAATGGTGTTGCACAAAATCTCCAGTTTCTTTTTGGGAAGTTCTACATAAGGCCCCAATAGTAAACAGTCTAAACACTTTTCATTTTGCCCAACAAATTTCTTTCAAACTCACATGGTACCCTTATAGTCTTCACAATCATTCACGTTATGACATTCCGCTAACTTTACTAAAAGAATAGTGAAGTACCACTAAATTGACCCTGTTCCCCATACCTTCGACTCCTCCCTGTCTTCTTAACTACCCCATCTATCACCCCTAAGAGGCAACTTAAGGGGTCTCATTTATAGGTGGATTATCCCTCACACTTCATTGTCCCTTTCTTCCTTCTTTTTCTACACTACTTACAATTATACTACCATCATCATCATCTCAAGCTAGTGGTCCTCAGCTTGGCTAACATAATATTTAACCACCAAAACCACAGCTGATTGTACCTTGCCTCTTGAGAGCATACATGACCTCCTGATTGGGGTTGGGTTGTTTAAAAAAAACTCAAACTGAAATCTGAACCAATTTTAGAATTTTTAAGGTATGGTCATACCTACCATGAACATGATGTTTCTCCCAGTGTACTCGGTCTAGAATCTCTAGATAATTGCATCATGAATGACAAATTCGAGGAAGATTTAAAAATCTTCTAGAGATGGTAGTGTCCCATGGGTGAGGAAAAAAGAGTGCAAGGGTGGGGTCAAGGGAGGGCAGGGAGGCCATCAAATAGCCCTTATATAGTCTCCTAGAGCTAGCCAGTGCTAGCAGTGGTGATTGAGCAGAGGGAGACGGTTTGGAAGGTGAAGAGTAGTTTAACATAAAGTAAAATATAAACAGTTCAAGAAAGGTCATGGCAAGTACGTATGTCAAGGATACAATGTGAACTGTATTGTCCACCAAATAAAGAAGTTCAAATCCGAGGGGTACCATATAGAGTTTCGGAAATGCTAAGAATCCTAATGTAGTATCAAGTAGTAACACCTCTATCGATTAGTTAAAGCACTCAATCACAAAGCTGATGGATTATCTTGATTAATAATAAGAATCTACAGCTTCAACCCCCACCATGCCAGCTCCACCGCTAAACCACAAGGTCAAAGAGATGAAGCAAATATGTAGCACCAACAAGCTTCAAGTTCAACTACATATGCAGATTAACTCGAACAAACTTCAACTACAAACCCACAAAACTACAATTTAAGTACTAACATATTCGGTGAACTCCAACAGAAAAGCTTAAACCAAAATCCATTTCTCAAACCATTAAAAGTTAAATGCTGTCTCTGGAGACAAAAATCAAACCTTGATATGTTTTAGCTTCCAAAACAACAGCGGAATTTGGGAAGCAAGTGTGAGGTAAACCTAATTGCCTAATTCTTTCACAAAGTACACAATAATTAGCGAACTGTCACAGCTAATTGCAGCGGGAAAAAAAAAAAAAGAAAGTTAAATTAAATGATGCAAACAAACAAGCGAAATTCAAATACCTAGAATCGCAATTGGAAACTATCGAAACTGAAATTGCGCGTCAAATTGGAAGAAGCTTAGACCAATACCTAACAAATCAATAACTAAATAGACAGATGAAGAGAGAGAAATCAAAGAGACGTACGATAGGGAAATCAAGAGGGGAACGGCGAGTCATCTTCTCCTCATCAGGAGCCATACAAACCACCTGAGAGCGGCGGCTACCACCACACCTCGTCGCCGGAATCGAGCGGAATGCCATTGGAGAGAGAGAACAGGTGAAGCTCATCTGCCTCGAAGAAGATAAAGATGAAGAGGTTGAAGATGTTGATGGCGTGGGGCGTGAGGGGGCGGAGACGACGACGGAGATGGAGGCGGAGGCTGAAGCTGATAGGCACAGCGACGCCATTGCCAGACCAAGCTTTCTCTCTCTACTTTCTCTCTCTAGGTAAATTTGGTGGATGGGATGGGATGGAAGAGGGAGGGTTTGTTGTCTCTCTGGTCTGGTTTTTTTTCAGTGGTAGGTAATGAGAGCCGGAAAAGAGATGACGCTTGGTGTTTGCAAATTGCAAATGCTCTTTGTAATTTTATTTTATTTTTGCCAATTTTGGTTACATTTTCTGCTACTTTATTGTCGGTTTTGGGTTTGCAAAACCGACTTCATAACGATGTGGGTAGATGGGCCTGGGCTATGTTCTTGTTGCTGAAATATGGCCCGACATATTACCTTATAGCCATGTAGGGTGAAAGCTTATCTTGCACGGACACGTGAATAAGACATGAAAAACGAAGAAATAGAAATGTAAAAATGCAAAATTTTATGTTAGTTATCCTTTGGTGTTGTGTGAAACTAGGGATGGCAACGGGCGGGGCGGGGCGGGTGCGGATATGTATATCCATACATACTACTCCCTCCATTCTCAAATGAAGGTTACGCTTGGAATTCCGCAACTCACATATTTCAAGCGTAACCTTCATTTGAGAACAGAGGGAGTATGATACTAGTTGGACTATCTTTTGAAACTCTATTCACGTGGTTATCAATTTAATAGGCGTATTGGAGGGGGAAAGGAAAAGTGCACAAGATTAGGTTCGGCTAACATTTCTTGTTTGGAAGCGGGTATTCGACATTTTCAGTTCACAGATGGTGCAACAATCAAGCTGGTTTTGAGGTATCGGATCATCCCAGGTAGAATCGAGCAACTCGAGCCAGGAATTATAACTAGCGCTAAAAACAGGCCTGGTTCTAGACTATGCATGTCACCGAAACACAGTGTGTGTACTAGTGTCAACAGCCATTCTACCTGACCATGATCATTAAAAAGAGAGCACTCTGGTATACAGTGCAGCTTCAGAATAAGAACCAACAAAGAAAACATCGTTTCAAAAACCCATCCTTTATATTTCAACATATGACAAGGGAAACAACAGGTAGCTTATATGCTGTCATGCCAGTAATTGTTCCCCTTTCTTATACAAAGAAAAAAGAAAGAAGATGCGGAACTAGGATCCCAGCACCTCTTTAACTTTGATCTGCTTCTGCCAGCTAGGGAATTCTCTTTCAAGAGTCTTCAGCTGTGCCATTGAGGTAGTCGTCACCTGCAACACCTGGTGATCCGCTTGATGACCGGTTCAAAGATGAGGAATTTGAATGTGGGGAATAGGTAGGAAAAGGGCTACCTCGAGAGTTTCGATTCTGAGCTGCTGTGCTACTTCTTGTTACTTTGAGACGGGCCTTTCTACCCTGTGGTATCCAAAAAAAAAAATGTGTCAACAACAAAGGCATCGAATTACAGCCACGTGATGTTCAATCAGCAAACAGTACAAGCCAAGCAAAGTGAAAATCTTCAATACAGTTTTCAATAAAGAAAGAGGTTTTTTTTTTTTCTTTTTGTAGGGGGAGGGGGGAGATAATCAATTTCACTAAAAGAAAACTTTACCAAGCATTTCCGGGTTTTATTGGTATTTTTAATTTTCAGTACCTTTCCCATGCATTTCTCCAAATGCGGGGCAAATCTCCCAGCAGCAATTGACCTACTGCAGTTCATGCATTCGAATACTTCATTGGCTACACTAGGATGAGTTTGTCCAAATATGTCCACTATGTACTTGCCATTAGTTTCACCTCCGGTACTCGAATCAGCAACCTTTGCCCTGGCTTGTGCTGACAGCTTCAATTCTTCTTCCTCTTCTTCTAGATTCCGATCAAGGCCTAGCCTTGCTATCCGGTGACACTCTGATGCAACATCAACGATTATGGAATCCAAGAAGTCATTGAAAAATTGCGATGACAGCTGCCGATACACAACATAAATTCAGCAGCTTAACTTGGTTCATACACATTGGTATTGAAGAACATATAGAAGTTGTGAAGATAACTAGTTCGTAAAAATTAAAATACACAACAATATGTAACATCCCGCAAAGAAAAGGCATGGTCTCAAAATGACGTTACATCAACAAATCAAATTCACATGCATCCCCATCTTTAAATAGGAAGCTTAGCAGTTCACTTTTTATGTCAAAAGGATGAGCTCCGAAGCAAAAACATGGTAGAGTTTGAACTTTGAACTTTTCAACCCAGGCTTCCTCATAAAAGCTGCACACTCAAAACAAAACCAACTGGGAATATTCACAAGTTTTTACCTAATCTCACAATCATGTAAATCTAACCCCACAGAAAGCTGCCCACATTTCTCAAGCCTCAGATTATTTATTAATATGCTTTATCCAATCTATCAGGATCCAACGCCTTCTGTCTAAGGGCTTCTAATCTCAGTCAAATCCCTCTTCTTCAAGGTCGCATAGTTGTGTTTAGCAATAGGAGCAGAATACAGAATACAGCATGCAATATGCAATATGCACCGCATACTGTCCTTCGTATATACTTATTATTTTCCCCTTTTTGAAGAACAGGAAAAGGATACTAACTTTAAATATGATACAAGTCTCTGGAAAATCCTCGGCTAAGAAGTCGCCCTCATAATTACGTGTGGCTAGATACACCTTACCACTATCACCACAAGATGCAATCATCACCCACTCTTATTGCTTAGTAGAAAATTTTCATGAAAATCCTAGATAAATTCTTGAGAATGCAGCACATCATGGAGGTCAAGTAATTATGCTATTGCAACAGCTCATATCAGCACCACCGAGTAAGGGCCTTTGGCTAATGATTGTATGGTCTTAAACTTTAAATTGTTACTTATCATACCAAACTTATTCGCAGACATTCAAGAAACAACTTCAAATAGCGCTACTTTTTCTATTACGCAGTGCAAAATCATGGTTACTCGTCTCCATTACTTCTCTTGGATTTCCTTCCAAGATGTCCCAAGTCTAGAGCATGAGAGGCAAATTGGATTTGAGTTACCACTCTCATTGGATTCAAGTTACCAATACAGCAAACAGTTATAGTTCAAGACAACAAAAACCACATTATACTAGAAAGGGGTTGTCGGAAGGCGGAAGACGCTACCTACCTGACCTTGAGGTGTATTATCTTCATTGGGTATCGACATCGCTACTCAATAGCAGGTAATGGGCACCTAAATTGAGATGAAAAACAGTTGAAATGATTAAGCTAACATCTGGTGGACTTTAATTATATCAACATCAACATAACCCACTAAACAAAGAAACAAGATACGCTAGCAGTAAGTAAATACATCATTCTTTAAATGTACAATGAAATTACAACGGTTAACACTTTGTTGCATACAAGTCATTCATAATTAAATTACCCAAATGGGTTTTCAATTCATCCTTCTCCAAATCAAGCCAAAAGGGCAGCAAAAACTACTGCAAGAAAGAACTGAAAGCTCAACATTTCTGCATTAATTACAACAAGAAACGAGTTTCAATTTGGGGCAATAACAAAGTACGAAATCAAGAAACACAGTGACAATTGAAATGAAATTTCCAATAGCTGATTGATTTAGAACATCATAAACATTGAGAAACCAGATCAACATGTGAAAATTTAAATATATATTAGAGAATCGAAACCTTACCAAAGATCGGCGGGTTTTTTGAATTAGGGCCGATTAGCGATTAACTTCTTCTTACAGAGTTCGATTAGGATCACATAGAAACTCGATTGTTGGGTCGCAAGCTCAGTGAGATGGGGGGAGGGGAGAGAGAGAGAGAGAGAGAGAGAGAGAGAGAGAACGGGTGAGATGAAAAGGAGAGGATGAGTGGCTGAGACAGAGACGCAGAGTTGAGCTGATGAAGAACGGAAAACACCAGGCCTCGGTCGGTAAGGAAGGGAAAATTGGGTCAGCCGGGTTGAACCGGATGCCCCGGATCGAACCGGAAATCTTAAGGCTTAGGCCTTGTTTAGCACTTCCTCCGTGGCGGAAAACCAAGCGTCACCTTATTTGTAAAACGGAGGGAGTAGATGTTTTTCAACCACCTTTTTGGACAATCCGGATTGTTTGACCAATTGATAATTCAAGATTCCAAGAATTGGTGGTAACCAGCTTATTCATTTGCTTTTTGGACCAAACAAGCTGAGTTTTGGAAAGTTAGGAGGAGGAGGTAGCTTTTTGGGTTAGTTTGTTGGATTAATATGTAAACTAACAAGCTTATCCCATACTATAATAATAAAACTAAAGAGAAACAACATTTTATATTCATGTCCTTATTGGTCATTTTATATCCTACCAGCTACTAATAATCAGCTAACTTTACAAAACATATTTTTACAAGCAGCTAGTCAAACCAACTAACATAACCAGCTAATTAAACCAGCTACCAGTCACCAGCTGATTGCCAAACAAGGCCTTATAAATTGTAAGGGGCTCGCTAGTCTTCCGCAAAAGTAGCTATTTTAGAATGTGTTTATTTCAACTAAATAGTGTAGTAGTGAAATGAAATAAGTAAATAGTAATATTTGAGAGATAAAATAAAAAAACAAAAAAAAAATATATAATATTGGACTAAACTAACAATGCCAAACGAATTGACTGCATGATGAGAAATAAGAACGAAGGGGAAACACGATCTTACCAGTGGTTAGCGCTTTGATATTAGCAATCTATGGTTGGCCTCTACCTAGCTCAAATTCTACACATTCAATATAACATAGTTTAATTTGACTCATTTTACAACTTAATTTTTTTTCATATAATCATGCATAATGATTTATTTTAGTTTATTCTAGTTTAATAATGGATTTTTTGCGAGAAACCACCTTATATATATAGGTGTTTTTGTGAACTCCCCTTATAAAATGTTTATGGTGGGGAACCCAACTTTTAAAAAACTTATGTTCTGAAAGTCCCACCTTATCCAAGATTTCGGTCAAAAATTTTTTTATATTTTTCCATATTACCCTTGGCCTTTATTTGATTCCCCCTCTTCTTTTGGCCCACAACCACAATCTTCATCATAATCATCATAACTATCATCTTCCCCATAGTGATAATCATCCTCATACTCCCCATCTAAGCACAATTAAAGGATATATGACTTGCACATAAGGGTAAAACGGGGATAAATACAAATTTTTTGACCGGAATCTTAAGTAAGGTGGGACTCTCAGGGCAAAAGTTTTATATAAGATGGTTCCCCACCATAAACAATTTATAAGGGGGAAGTTCACAAAAACTCCTATATATAAGGTGGTTTCCCGCAAAAAATCCTTTAATAATACAAAAAATGAGTTTCGTTCCTATCCATACAATTCACCCAGTTTAACATTTTGTAGTTAGACAGGGCAATCTCAAAGTTTTCGAATTTTTTGAAGCCCTATACGGATACATTGCACAATTTTCATAAGACATAAAAATCATCTAAATATAAGACTTTTGAAAGAATGAAATATCAACTCTTAAAAATTTTGACTGTGAGAGAGTGAACACAAGGTTTTAGTTTTTGAAATATGATAATAAAACTGAGGTCCTTTTATATTGGGGCCCTGTTCGATCGCCCCTCTTTGCACTTGCTAAAAGACGGACCTGTATTTGGAAAAAAAAAAAAAGACCCAAAACTCAACACAATTTATCTTACTCTATTACTTTGTAAGCAATACAATGATGCAATAGCCCATTATAGAGATGATTTTTTGGAGCAACCCATCCATATCATATAGTAGATGATTCACAACAAATCTCATGTAAGTTTACGCGGACATAATGGAGGAAAAAGCTCTAAATGAAAAGTTAATCCGAATTAGAACTTAATATAGTAATGGTATAGAATTACCACATAATGTCTTACTTGGGCCCTGGGGTAAGAGTGGAGGATTTCCGAGCGGGCGACCGAATAAGGGTGTTAATTGAGCAACTATTCGAATTCGAGTGGTTTAGGAGAGCGGTGATACACCAAATTGCCTTTCTTATATTGATTTACTTCCTATATAATATTGCTCAGCGTTTTTTCCCTAAATAAAAAGTGAATATGTCATGTTTTTAATATTTTCACATTGACCTCAAGTCCATATTACAGCTATATGAAAATTAAAATACATTACGGTCCTATATTCCAATCGGATTGGTATCGTATCAGGACATGGGCAGCCGCCCAGCCCCAAATTTCAGACCATGAAGCAACCCAAATTGGTTTGCATCTTGTCAGCATCAACCAACAATACCACCCAATCCCCATCCACTCTCTCTATATACTACTGAGCTGTTACCGTGTTGGTCTTTTTATATAGTTATCCAGTGAACTCTCACCTAATTGGGCCATTTTCAACGTGATTAAATCCCATTTTGTCCACGTGTTCAGCCATTAGTGGGTCACACCACTTTTATTTTATTTTAAATTTTAATTTTTTTTTTAATTTTTTTTTTGGGCATCACCCCCTTTAAAATCATGAATGAATTCCTTGGCATTTTCTCCACAACTTGCTCTGTCCCAACAAATTTGCAGCGGTTAGCACCGTGATCCTTTTATACACCCTCAACAGAAATTGAAAACCAAAAAAATAAAAAAAACCCAAAAAAAGAAGAAGAAAAAGATTGAATCTTTACACGAAACCCATCAATCGTTTCATTTAAGTCTTGGTGGGTTTCATTTTTCAAGCAACCCACTTCATTTTGATCCTTCACTCATCCTTAAATTCCATTGATTGCTAAGTTTCTCATTCAAAAAAGGGTGCTTTGCCTTTCTTTGGAAACAAATTTAAAAAAGGGGGCATTTTTTTGGGTAATGCAGAGTGAGATTACCATGGATTTCTGGCCAGAATTTCTAGCTACCAGTTGGGGAAGAGAGTTTGTGGCTGGTGGGTTTGGAGGGATCGCCGGAATTGTCGCCGGATATCCGCTTGACACCATCAGAATCCGGCAACAGAGCTCGAATTGTGGGTCGGCTGTCAGTATTTTCCGGCGAGTTGTTGCCACTGAAGGACCCTGTGCCCTCTATAGGGGCATGGGTGCCCCTTTAGCCTCTGTCACCTTCCAGGTTTGCTTCTTCTTTTTTTTTTTTTTTTTTTTTNTTTTTTTTTGTTAATCTCTGATTTATTATTTTGGATAAAGTTTTGATAATTTCCCTTTTTAGTAATCATTGATTTTGGGTTTTATTTGTTTCCTTTTTGATCCTGCAAATCCTCTGTTTTCTGGGGATCTTATCTTATCCTGTTACCTGTGTTTAACCAGGGAGGTGATAAGATAGCTCCATGATTTGTAGCTTTGGTTAGTTTTAGTGTCTGGATTAATTGAATTGCTTTACACTTCAAAGTTGTGATTATTAGGGTTGTTTATTGTTTTACGTAAACAACCATTTGATTGTTTTTTTTGGATGGGTAACGTTGCGTACATCACTTCTCAACCCCACTTCACGTGGCGGTTTCTTCACTGGGTCATTGTCGTTGTCGTTGTTGTGGAGTTGAAATCAGACTGGCATGACATGATAAGCTGTTACGAACATTCTAGTTTTCTGGATTTTGATGATGTGTAGGCCTTGGCCACAGAGTACTATAGAATTTTGGTGTTCTGTTGACATGGTTGTTGCTTGCTAGTGTTCTGTAACTGTGCTTGTCATTATCACAAAGCTAAGGTATTTTGGTGTCACAAGGTTTGGACATTGGATTTTGACAAATATCATCACCAGCAACCTTCTGTGACTCATGAATTGCAAAACTGTATCAGATGACATAGTTGATGTTTCTTATGTGTGATTCAGTTTTATGGCATTCTTGATGTGTATCTGGTATTATCTTCTCCTTTAGTTCTTAGAGTTCTTTGAAGAATATGGGAAGCTTCCATTAGAGTAGCAAAGTAGAAGTTCTCCAAAGGTCTTAAATGATCGGTAGTTTTACCCGAGCTTGGAGAAAACCAGTGTTATTTTCATGTTCAAACAAAAATCTTTGTACATTAAAATCAACAACACTCATCCTATATGCATTCTCTTTGATTTTGCAGAATGCCATGGTTTTCCAAACTTACGCTCTCCTATCACGAGCATTCGACAAATCCCTCGACCCAAGAGACCCTCCTTCCTACAAAGGAGTAGCCTTAGGGGGAGTTGGAACCGGAGCACTCCAAAGCCTTATACTCAGCCCTGTTGAGCTACTAAAAATCCGCCTTCAACTACACCAAACCCCCCATAACAACGGCCCTGTAAACCTAGCCAAATCCATACTCAAGTCCGAAGGCCTAAGAGGGCTATACCGAGGCCTAACCATTACAGTCCTAAGAGATGCACCTGCACACGGGTTATACTTCTGGACATACGAGTACATGAGAGAAAAACTCCACCCTGGATGCCGGAGTGGTGGTCAGGAGAGCCTCAGGACAATGCTGGTAGCCGGAGGGCTAGCTGGAGTCGCCAGCTGGATATGCTGCTACCCGTTGGACGTGGTGAAGACGAGGCTCCAGGCTCAATCAAGATCTAATTTGAAATATAATGGGATTGTTGATTGCTTTAGGAAGAGTGTGAATGAGGATGGATATAGGATTTTGTGGCGAGGGTTAGGAACCGCAGTCTCTAGGGCTTTTGTTGTCAATGGAGCTATTTTTGCAGCTTATGAGCTTTCTTTGAGATGCCTTTTTAGTACTAAGGGACATGAGATTGAGAATATTCAGGCTGACAACACATTGAAGGCTTCAGGATCATAGATTTCCTCGAAGTTCAATTGATCTAATCTTCTTCTTCGATTGCTTGTGCTTGCTATTGAAGATTAGATTAGAACTGATGTTGCTGTTGCATCAATCTAGCACAGGCCCTGAGAATTTCTATGATGGGTATTGCTAGAAAAGGACAGTATTTGTTTGTTGTACACTAAATGTACTGTAAATTATTGGAACTCTTAAGGATAATCAATGATGATTATTGCTATTAATTATACAGCGAAATTTGCATTTAAGATAAGGGAGCCTTTCAATTTCAAGTTTTGATGTTCTAATCAGGACCACAATGACAACTGAAAATGAAACAAATACTGCTGATTTTGGATATCAATATACAATTGCACGATGAGATAAGATGTTTGTGACGTGAGAAAGTCACCAAACTGATGAGGATCCTTGGTCAGCATATGTTCTCAAAAGTTGAATTCTCTTACCAACAATTTGTTAGTCTTAGGGGTTACGCAGTGTCATCACTCTGACAAAGTTGTTGATTCGACTCTTGTGAAAGAGAACACGCTTTAATAAGATTTCTTTATCACTTTTTTTGCAGGGGCCTAACGTGAACAATATTTATTCGGACTTAATGCGATAAGGAATACTTATAATCTGAATCTCATCCCTCATCTTGCCCCTCGTTTATGTCATTGCCACTAAGTAAAATGCTGAAAGGTATCTTCAACAAGATAACATCATAATCATAATACTAATAATGTTACATGTGGTTCTTTATGAGTACTTATTCCTTAATCAAAAAGCAAAACATCACATTTGTTTAAACATATGTCAATATATGGTGATCAAGAGAACCTTAAAGGTTATGTGGGCCGTTGAGAATAATCATGTCTTAGATCCCCTGTCTTGCTTTCAGTTGGTGGCGAAAAGGATGTGATATGGTAAGATTTAGGAACAAGTGTCTGGTACTTGTAGTCTTGTACGACAATGAGATAAGATTAACGTTTTAGTCCAAACCTGGAATTGCTCTTAGTATTTGGAACTCCAAGTTGCGTGGAAGAATGCTCATCGTTTTTTTAATGGTCAATGGATAGTCATTGTTTTATTTAGCCTTCACTAATTCAGACTCAGCAATAAGTTGGCAACTGATAAATCAATTTTTTTTTACTATTGGTTGCCCACCCAATGGATCAACCAAACATTTCCACAAGCTTCCACGTGTACACAAAGCAAGTAATCAACCCCAAAGCAGCGTGATGAGAGCTCTTCCAACAAAATAGTGTAGCATTTCGAGTAATACAAAAACTTTTATGAGGCGGCCTTATACATAATACATGAGGCCTGGTACTTTAAAGAATTAAAGGTGGTAATTGGTACTCCACCAAGTATCAAAAGTACCCCTTTTCTTCTTCCAAATACCAGTCTCATGTATTAGGCCACTCGAGTAATGCTACATCATATCAGTTTGAGATGAAGCTTTTTCCTAACAAGCTAACTCCACACCTTTATCACCTGTGCGGAATATTAATAATCAGAACGAGATAAAAAAAAAAAATTGGTGAGGAGCTTACCTGTTCGGGAAAACCTGTTATCATTAAATGACATAGATGTAGCATTACTCGTAGCATGTGGTAAATTAGTCCATTTGACCTCACTTAATAACCTGAAAAAAAAAAAAAAAAAGAAAAAGGGACGACAACCTGGAAAAAGTATCAGCTTCCTTTGCCAATCTCCATTCGAATTGTCATACAAAATCTTCATCTTCAAGGTCTGAAATTTGGTGTCAATTTTGAAGCTATCACTGCTCCAACGGCGGCGTTTTACATCACAGTCGTCGTATCTCCTCCATAGTTGCCCACCCGTAGAGCTTCTAAAACGGTAAACTCTTCTAACTCTTACTTCCAATCCTTAATTTGATCGCAATTTTTGGTAATTGATGAAAATTTCTTGAGTAGCATCTAAAATCTACCAATTGTATGGGTCAATTTCTGAACGATATTCAGTTATAAGCATTCCTATTGAGTTTAGTAAATGCAATGTGACCATATCATGAAATCTGCCAATTGAATTGTATGCCCTAATTCCTAAATTTTCAATTCTAGCAACTGAAGCATTTTTTGATGACAAATATCTATCAGGTATGTTACTATTGTGGATTAAGTATGAAATTAGTGGAACGTCTTTGTACTTGATTGGCTGCAATCGTTTAATTTGAGTTGGGTGATTGTTACTCTCTTTTGTGTTTAGTAGACAAAGCAACAAGGCATATGACAGAATTGAAAGTTTTGTTCTTGATGGTGAACTTTCACTTTGTTGACTACTACTATTAATTACATTCAGTAATCCACCTCCAAATCAGAATATGTTCTCAAAAAAAAAAAAAAAAAAAGATGCAATTGTCCATAAAAACCCCAGTAGCTCTATGGCTTTCTCACAACATCCCACTGAACAATCGTTAATTTTATTTTTAATATTTACAGGCACTCACCAGCTGCTGATTCACTCGTTCCCCTGACTGTTGCATTCTTCATATCAAAGTCGAGGTATTCTTCATGTCTGAAATATAAATATATGCATTGTCTTTTTAATTAGTAGTAAGGTTTTGCATTATGTTGCATGTAAACTGTAGACCTATTACTTTGTGGCTTGCTAATGCTGTTCCTTTTTTTTGCTATTGATACATGAGATAATTACACAAAAGCTAACATCCAGTTTGCAACTTGGTTAATGCTTGCCCAATTGATCTTCAGCTTTGTGGAAATTTAAAAACAACCATTTTCCTTGAATGTTTAAGGAACCCTATAATTTTCTATCTGATTATGGAGTTGCCATTAGTCTTCTCACTCCAATCACATCCCACTTTTGACAACTTATTTCTGTGTCATGGGCAAAAGAGCTGCGCTCTCTTCCTGAATTTGTTTTATTAACATCAAATCTCCAAGATATTGCACTTGGTAAACGCTTCATTCATGTTCGTGTATTTCATTCACTATTGTAGTCTGGCATCAGCATGTGTCTGTGGTTTCAATTACTTTGATCCTATGTTATTTTTCCTTCTTTTTTTTAAGTTAGAAGAAACGTTGTATTGTGTGCATATGCACCCACAAGGCGCTCATGCATCTTTCAGTGTGCTTAATTGCAATTTAAGCCAAGGTCGAACAAAATTCTTTACCCTTCCAGCTTCCCTCATAATTATGTTACTGCATAGAATCTCTCATGTTCACTCTTTGAAAGTCTTTACTGGTGTGTAAATATCAACTATGACTCTTCAAATGTCTCTGAAATTGTGTGCTTCCAGCAGTTTGGATTCGATCAAAGTAAATAACAGATGGATCTCAGAGTAATGATTTGTTATAGATTTGTATTGCCTATTCTTTCTTACTTGTCAAAAAGAAGAAAAAAAAACCACCTATTCTTCTTTTCTTCACTTCACACTTTCAGTTTGTAGGCTTAATTGTTTTATTGTTGTGTCTTCATTCTGTCTGTTTAGCCAAGTAATTGATTTATTATGCTTTTATCACAGCTAATGTGAGGTGCCAAAAATAAACAGTTAGAATTTGAAGAGCTAAGTGAAGGGAAAATAAGAAATGGTACAACTTATTCATTTGTTCCCCATAATGCTTAATTTGTCTTTATGTGTATGTTTGATAGCTCTTAATTTTTTCGAAATAAATGTGTAACATTTCTGATTGTAGCTCTGTTCTTTTTTCTTTTTCTTTTTTTTTTGGCTTAATTATTACTACTTTATGTTGTGGATGGTTGTTGTCAATATTGCTGTTGTTTATAGTGGGAAAATTGTCCCAGATTATTGAAAAGAACAATTTGGCTATATGATCATCAGTAGTTGTTGGGTTGGTTTTGATTTGCGCTTTGTCCTCTATTAAAGGTGAAAACGACTTACTTGCTGGGCATATATATCTTCAACAAGTAGAATACAAATTGGGAGAGAAATATGAATCCTAACAAAAAGAAGAACACTGAAATGGCAAATGATGAGGTTGAAGAGCTACTACGGGCAGCAGAAGATGCAGCATTACTAAAGCTCAGCCTTAATTCCCACACAGTTCATGCCTCACCTTCTAATCTCTGCCCTGACAAAAAGAAGAACACCGCAGTGGTGAATGATGAGGTTGAAGAGCTACTAAGGGCAGCAGAAGATGCGGCATTACTAAAGCTCAGCCTTAGTTCCCACACAGTTCATGCCTCTCCTTCTGATCTCCACCCTGACCTAGACCAGCGGTTCAAGGCTCTTAAGTCTGGACCCAAACCCACGGCAAAGTCAGAGGCCTCAACCAAAAGAATCCCAACACCACAACCCGAAAAAGTGAAGGAAGAGGAGGGGGAGGATGACCTGTTTACGAGATTTGCAGCCCTTAAGAACACTCTGCCCGAACCATCTCCCTCGGCCCTTTCCTCTTTGGGAGGGGGTCTTAATACATCTGATAGATCTCTGGAGCATGTTAATAAGCTTGCTGGTAGTAGTTTGGTCGGTGAAGGTAACATTGATGATGAAGAGGAGGATGAAGTTGAGAAGGTTATAAGATGGGCTATGGATGCTGCACGTCTGGATCCCTCTGGGCCTTCTGATGATGATGAAGATGACAACAATGAAGATTACGACGACAGTGAGAAGAGTGACGAAGATGATGACAGCCCTCGTACAAATAAAAAGGGGCAAAAAAAATAGTGAGTACTTTCGGTATCTTAAAACTTTATTTATTTTGTTGCTACACAGTCTTAAAATCATAGGACAGCTTGTTGCTATAACACTTTGTGCTGCTCCCACCATCTCATTTTGGATGTCCTTCTAATCTAGTTCATGCTTAGGGATCAGTACTCTTGAGAGAGTGAAGTAATGCAGAAAAGAAAGTCGCAAAACTTGCTAAAAGGAAGTGGACAATGAACTGAGATGGCCTAAATTAGGGTGGGTAACATCTAACGTGGGACACAAAGTAGTCTCCAAGGAGAACAATATCTTCTGCATGCCGAAACTGCGATTATTCAGGATTTTCTTTTCATTTTTTCTTGGATAGTGAACATGGATCGTTTAGAACACCTTGTTATACATGGCCCAAAAGAGTTAGAATGAGAAGTATGCTAAACTTGAGCATATATGAGATAGAACAAGTATGTTAATTCTGAATTCAGAGGACTTCTTTCTCTTTAATTGCTCAACAAATCAAGTTACACTTTCTTTCCAAGAGAGTATGAAATCAATGTATTAATTGGAAATTCTTCATATATACAGCAATGCTTTGCCAGGTTGCTAAAACATAAGGTTGATCAATTTCCAAATGGGTATGTTATGACTGATCTAGAGTAGAAAAAGCCTTCTTGATGTCCATCTCTTAGTATTGCTTCCTTGCCTCCTTTTCAGCCTGTAATATATGATATCCCATCAGTTAGGAAGAGGGATTTAGAAAGAAACATATGCATAAAGATGTTAGTGTCTTATTCTTACTGCTCTAACAACGCGCTCAAATGCATCAGGTCCATATTTTTCAATATAGCGCTCAACGGATTTTCGAGCATCAAGAGACATCATCTGGAGCACCTTCCTGTGGCCCTCGGGGTGATTGGAGCTAACCGACCATCCAATCTTGATATACTTGTGTACGAAATTCTGGTAGATGTACGCAGCTCCGTTAAAGATTGGCAGCACCAACCACATGCAGAACAAGAGCTTTATATATGGCCAAAATGGAAGCCTGCAACAATCATTTCAGATATTAAGATGTTTTGGCATTTCTTACGATTTGTTTATGTACAAGCGTACCCAGCATTGTAGATTGATTCCCCTCAAAAGAAAAGGAAAAAGAAGAAGATGTGCAGATACCATTGAAGGATCCTCCAACATGAGAGCTCAAAGAGAGTTGTTAATGAGTAAAGAACCCAGTATGTCAGCCACTGTTGATCATCCAGTGTTGAAGGGCTCTCAATTGCTCGCATTGATGCATATCTGTTATATGTCAAATTCTAAGATCTTTTTTCCGAAAAAAAAAAAGAAGTCATATCTGACAATCAAATGAAATTACAGGTATCACTTACAATGGATACAGGAGCATCACCCCCGGCCTGGATTAGCATAAAAAACAAGAAAGTTTAGCCCCATGAACATAGCAAGTATCGTAAACATTGGAATCTTTGTGCAAAATTTGATCAAGCAAAGGTTAAAGAGACGAGAAAAAATGATGCTAACCCAATTAGTGCATCGAAATTTCTAGTCATTTTTGCCAAGAGACCCATTTCAAATGTGCTCTTGTTCTTTGTTCTTCTGATACAGATTAGCCTGGAAATATTGCACGGCGGAAAGATAAGTGGCAAAGTGAGATATATGAACATATATATACCCTAATACAGAAGATAGCCATGTTGCCAACTGTTGATACTATGAAGCAAAGCATAATTGTGGTGTTGAAGTTAATACAAAGAGTTGACTTGCTCCAATCAACAAGAAAAGGATGCTAAGAGAAAGGAAGGAATAATGTCATTTGATAAGGTTCCAAGATTCAGATTTCTGGTCTATGAAAAGATGGTCTTTGAAAAGTTCTTAAATTTCCATTATTCTCAACATAATCTACATCAAAATTAGATCATTAATATATGCTTTGCTTGCTCCCCCATTTCACATACAATAAGGCTAAGAGGGCAACTTGGATCATTCTATTGTGGCATTCAATAGATCAGCTTGTCATTGAAGGCTAATATTAATGTATTCTGCTACATCAAGCTAACACAGGCCCAGAGAAATTCTGTGACGCGTATTGCTAGAGAAGGACGGTATATGTTCTTTTCGATAAGTAAGAAATTTTTATTAATAGTCCGTACCAATCTAAGCATCATAGTGATATATAATCCCCACCATCTAAAAAGGGTAAGAAAATATATAATAAATCATGTGCTCAAGGACAGTATATGTTTGCTGTATTAAGCACTGTAAATTACTGAACACAAAGGATAATCAATTGAAGATTATTGCAATCATAACATAAAGGTTGTACAGGAAAAAATTGCATTTAAAAAATAAGGTAGTGTTTCAGGGTCAAGTTTGGATGTGTTGTAATCAAAACTACAGTGACAATGAAACGGACCCTGGTGATTTTTGGATATCAATAAACAATTACTACATGATGAGATAAAATGTTTGTTGTGTTTATGACATGGGAAGGTCACTGATTTGATTATAATCTTTGGTCAACAGGAACAATTTACTATGGTTAAACCACCTATAAGCTTTAAAATGATAGATTCTATTCATCTCAACTCAATTGTGTTAACCTGAACTAAGCTAATTGGATTTGATTTGGTAATAATAGTATGTGAGAGAAGAAGTAAACTGCAGCACTTAACCGAATTAAATGCAGGAACGGAATGATAGATTAATATAACTAAATCCTAATTTCACCGGTTAAACATCAATCCGTTAATCAAGTACCAAAATGATGTTGACAAACTCAATAATAGTCGATTAAGCTAATTTTTAGGCTTAAAAGTGGTTCTATAATCATAGAAAAATTACTATCAAGATATAGTAGTGACAAAAAATCCAAATTGTAACATGCATGGGAACTTTGTAACTTGTTAATTGGATACTAGTGAGCCAAACCATAAGCTTTTGTCCAAAATCTTAAAACCCATGAATTATTTGGCATCAATTGACCATTACTTATGCCATTATAACTCTACTTTTCAAATAAAGAATATTACTATCATCATGTGTTGAACTGATATTGTCAGGCAACTATGCCCATTATTTACATGCCTGCCGCCCTGCGTTACATACTAAATAAACAAGCCAAATTCCAAGATGCTGCAACTGCAATTCAATGTATTTCGTAGCCTTTGTAATGTAGTTAGTGTACACATTTGTTTGATCCAAATAGGAGTATGTAACGAGAAATTATTGTATTGTCCCAAACCATTGATCCCCTCTCACATAACAAGATACTCTACTTATTTTGTTAGAAGGGGAACCAATAGTCCTGAACCATGTAAAAATTCGTCGTATTTGACCCACAAGCTACAAGTGGTTCCACCTGTTAAAGAGACAGGATTGGGAAAGATGGAGCCAAAGAGAGAATTGAAACATGAAAATTATTCCCAACTCATATATGAAATGATTACTAGGACTAAAGATGATATATGCTTGGATGTCTTTGAGCTATATACAAGGATCTGATGGTGAAACAGTACGACACAGCTCAGATCTTTATCTCCCAGTCTTGTGTATAACATTATACATTTCATATTTAGACCGCTAAACAGTATATAAACATGGACTAATAACAGTGAGTAAAGCATGTTGAGGGAAGAGTTTGATGATGGCAACATACAACTTTCATTATAGCTCGTACTGAGATTAGAAATAACCATTTAACCTGCATTAAGCCACATAACTTCGGGTTTATGAGATTAAGAAGATCAGGGACATACCCAACTCCGTGAAACTTTCTGCAGACATTCAACAGTTCAGCTTGCATTGTGCATGCCCAAGTGTGAGTTATCAGGCTATTGGCCACTTAAAAGGGACCTGCTAATGTTGCCCAACCACACTTTAAACAAGCAGTGAAGATGCGTAAGCCAAGCAACATCAAAATTTAAAGCCAAGTAAAAACGAAATTGCATGAGTAGCCAAGTCTAGTCTAAACCGACATCCTCCATAATCAAAATGATCTTATGGTTTCTTCCAAGATAATAGGAGACGCTACACTGGTTTCAAGTTTGAACTCAGATACGCGATGAGCAAAGAGGCCGAAACATGATTGCAAATTGTTCACCAACACAACCATAAGCTGCACCATGATTCCATGAAGCACTTCGAAATATGAGATAATGTTGCTAATTTTCGCAGACTATATTAGCTAAAAAGGTAAAAGTTTAATCTAAATGCCAGGTTGATTTACCTTATGGTGCTTGCCTTTTTATAGCTATGATGGACAGCAGGAAGACTAAAAGGAGCTTTTTCCGTCTAAATGTGAAATGCAAGACCAATAGTTCCATTGACTCTTAAGTTATGGCTCAAAAAGATTAACAGAAGCAAATAGAAGAGGAATACACACTAGGTTACACAACTCAGTTGCATGCAGACACTTTTATCACGATACTGGGGAAGTATCATAATGTCCACAACTCCCAGGGTGAAAGAAACACCATGAATATCAATATTATCTGGAAGTTGGGGGTATTTGCCTATAACACAAATATATCATTTGGTTGGCAAAAGCAGAGAACATCCCAGTCCCAGATATTGCTTTAAAAACACGAAAACTATAGACTGAATGCTATCATAAGTTCAGACATCAAGGCAGAAACTCTGATTCCTTAATTCCTAACCTCATAAATCTTGAGTCAACTGAAAGGTGTTCTATGGATGCAAAATTAACTCAGCATGGAGGGTCAGCAGTAACATATTTATTGAGTGAATCCTGATGAGTGCCAAAAGGCCAGAAGTGGATTTTAGGAATAATGGAAACCAATGAACCTAGCTTAAAAAATATCACAGAAGGAAACAGATAAAGAAGTAAGAAGAACACACACTAGGTTACACAAAGTCAGTTGCGTAAGTGTTTAACATAGCCAGGAAAATACAATCTGTCAATCAACAAAAACATAGTACCATCATGATCATTAAAGCTGTTTTTTTTTTTTTCTCTCTCTTTCACATTTTCACACTTTTATCTGATTCTTGTAATTGGGGCTACTTGCCAATAACAGAAGGTACTCAATATTATTTGGCCGCAGTTGCCCGCAGAATAGGTTAACGGGTTACATGACAAGGTGAAAAAAACAACCAATCACTGAATGGCATCATTAATTCATACCTCCTAATTTATAACGGTAAGCAATAACATGTCTATAGGGTAAAATCATTGCTGATAAAGGCCCAGAAATTAATGTAAGGCCATGCTTGAATTGAGGGTAATTAGGAGGGTAATGGAGTAAATTAAGTGCATGTTTGGACTTTGGATCGGGGGATAAAATTCAGAGGCAATTCGGTAATGGAGTTTTTTTTTTTTTTTTTTTTTNATTCGGTAATGGAGTGAATTAAAGTCAAAATAAGAAGAGGAAGGTGGTGGTGGGTGTTAGAATGTGATGGGAGGAGGAGGAGAATGAAGAAGGATACTAATTACCCCATATGGGGAAAAAACTTCCCCTACCCCCTAGAGGTAATAATTCGCCTCCTTTCTCCCTTCTCCACATCTATAATCCACCAC
Organism: Mesembryanthemum crystallinum; assembly: GCA_030267885.1. NCBI lineage: Eukaryota > Viridiplantae > Streptophyta > Magnoliopsida > Caryophyllales > Aizoaceae > Mesembryanthemum > Mesembryanthemum crystallinum. The sequence goes on from BSSO01000660.1 coordinate 27,694, forward strand.
ATATATCACCCACCAACACATCCACACTTATTTTACCCGCTAATACACCCCATTAGTCTCTTACCCCTAATTTATCCCCTAATCTAAGCATGCCCTAATGAGAAAAATAAGAGGGTGGTTGAAGGATAGAGATGATAGAAGGTATTAGAACTTGATGGAGGAAAAAGAAGAAAGGAAGGATAATTGCTAGGATAGAGGAATCTATTAACCCCATACGAGGGTAACTATTACCCTCCTTCCCTCCTCTTCCTCTCTCGTTCATCAAATTCGGACACCCACCGCCTCCACCCTCTTATTTCACTTCATTACCCCTAAGATTATATTACCCCCAATCCACGCATAGTTGCCAAGAATGGACTTAGGACAACAAAACCGTACACTGGCAAGCAAACCTGCAATAATAAACCAGCACAATTCATTGCATACAAAGACATGAACACATGATACACAAAGGGGCCCAACTTAACCATTTCTTATTCCATTAAATTTAGTTTGAGTTTACAACAAGGTCATAGCAGATACAATGCCAACAACCTCAACTACAACAATACAATTCACAGCCCATCAGACCACATTCTTCTGCAACAACATAAACATAAACAACTTCTGAGTTCTAGTAGCATAAAAATATAGCCAGCTTCTCAGTAAGGTCAAAATGAATACCTCCTAGATTGCTTCACATTTCAACCACCCTGTGATCATTGATATTCAACCCCGCCATCGCATCGCTCAATCCGGAGCTAGCCTCAGCCAGAACAAGAGCATCATTGTAGTTCCTCACAGCCTCCACAATAGCCCGGACCCGTTTATAAGGCTCCGGCCCATCAAACACCTCCGGCCCAATAAACACCCCATCACAACCCAGCTGCATCATAAGGGCAGCATCAGCCGGGGTCACAATCCCACCGGAGGCGAAATGCACCACTGGAAGCCGACCCATTTGCTTAGTCTGAGCCACCAGATCATAAGGCGCCCCAATTTTCTTAGCAAAACTAAACACCTCATCATCATCCATATTATTCAAAACCCTAATGTTACCCATCACTTTACGGACATTCCCTACAGTTTGTGCCACATTACCCAACCCAGATTTTTCACCCTGTGTCCTAATCATAGCAGCCCCTTCCCTAATCCTCCTAAGGGCATCCCCAAGGTCACCTGCCCCACAAACGAAGGGCACCCTGAAATTATGCTTGTTGATGAAATGATCCTCATCAGCGATCGAAAGAAGCTCGCTTTCATCAATATAATCTGACCCAATCGATTCGAGAATCTGGGCTTCAACAAAATGCCCAACTCGAGCTTTCCCAACAATGGGTATCGAAACGGTGCGTTTGATCTCTTTGATAACAGAAGGGTCAGCCATTCGCCCAATGCCCAACCCATCTCCGGCGACGGAGACGCAACACGCGCCGGCAGATTCGGCGATCTTGGCTTGCCGGGGATCGGAGACCTCGACAATTGCGCCACCTCGAAGCATCTGGGCTAATCCCACTTTGAGGGAAAAGGGATTTGGGTTAGGGTTCTTGTTGGTGGGGTCGGTGGTAACGATGTTACCATCGTAGAGGACCACAACGCCACCGTCGTTTTCCGCCATTGTTGCGACCTTTGAATGTGCACACAAGGTGTTTGATGAAATGCCTCAGAGAGAGAGTGATCGATGGAGATGGGGTATAATCAAATGAGAGTGATGGGATTTTTAAGGAGTGAGAGGAGAAGGGGAAATGTGGGGAGAGAGTGGAGTAGTCGGGGGCCCGATTGTTCCAGAAAGTTCCGGGGTGTTGGCTTTAGACTAGTTTAGGACTTTAGGTAGTGCTCGTTTGTGTTGGCAAATTGGCAGGTGTCGATGAGAGAGAGAGAGAGAGAGAGAGAGAGAGAGAGAGCAAAGCAGTGTTGAAAGTAGAAAGTTCCTGTTTTGGGAAGATGGTGAATGATGAAGATTCTCAAGTTCTAACACTAACACCCGGTTTTTTTGGGCTCTTGGTTGGTTTGTTGCTGTCTTGGACCTACAAGGATTATACGGTTTGAGTTGCTTGGACAAGCGTTTTTTTGCTGTCTAAAAGCCCAAACATCACTAAGTGACAACACAAATTTAGAGAGGTTTGTTGCTGCTGTTGTTGTTGGGTACGGTTAGACTTGTCACGACTGATTCGAAACTGATTATCTAATTTAATTGACTCGAAACTATTTTCGAATCAATCTTAATGGTTGCGGTCCGATTACTAGAAATTATCCGACTGTCAAGTCTATGTATGAAAGTTGGCAAATAATCGCTCTCAACTTAGAAAATGTGACATACGTGGACTTGAATTCATATCACTCTCGAAAAGAAGTGTGTGAGAGAGAAACAGGGTAAGTGATCATCATAGAGTAAACTACGTGTTGTGATAGGTATTAAGTGTCTTTTTGTTTGAATTCAATTTGTTGTTGTATGTATATGATGCATATTGTTTAAGGACATAAATAAGTTAGAAAGTCTTGGATGTTAATTTGGGATATCAGGTGCTACAACTTACAGTGGGGATGATCTTTGA
>BSSO01000661.1:0-30222 GCA_030267885.1 Mesembryanthemum crystallinum
AAAAAAAAAAAAAAAAACAAAAGAAAACAAGGGAAGAAGAAAATAGAGAAAAACAAACAAAAGTGCCTTCCTTGCACAAAACTAAATCACGCAGGCATTTAAAGTGTTCTCAAAACCTACATGGATTTGAAGCCATATGTTACCTGATTAGTTCCCAGCTTCAAGCGCCTATACTGTTCAAAATAAAGGGGAAAAAGAAAGTAATAAGTTTTCCTGGCTTCATCCATGTAAAACCAAGGAACGGTAAAGATGAAAATGCATATCACTGACCTTCCCGACATTAAAATGTTTGGTATCATGGCCCAACCACCGAAGATATCTTGTCAGTTTAGCAGCAGTAAAGGTCTTGCCTCGAGCTGGCAGACCAACCTAAAATTGGAAACAGTTAAGGAAAGAGAGCATGGAAACACACAAACTATTTCTGCAAGCGGACTTAATATTTAAATTATAAGCACTTTTATCCAAGAGTCAATAAGTAAGGATGAAGCTTGACCATCACACATAACAAACTTACCAGAACAATTGCCAAATGTCTATCCTCCTTAGGCCCAAGCATTTGATCTGCTACAGCTGCTGCTGCCACTGCTCCAGCAGCTGCTGGCATTGCATTCTAAATTAACACACAGTGAAAAGTAATGAAAAACCTCCATTTAAGCAAAACACATTTTTGCAAGATCACACAAAGGGAAGACAGATTATAAAAACCTTGCTTTCTGAACCAAGTTTCAGATCAGTTGGAGAAGTACTAGCACTAACTGATTTGACTAATCTAGGAGATCCCACACCTCTGTCCACAAAGAGTCCCTTATGAGATTCCTGTTTCTGAAAAGGAGAAGGCGTCACCACTGAATTTGTCTCCGCCACAGCAGAAGGTGTGTACACTCTAGCTTGATCAGGTATCACAATTTCCATATCCTGCAGAAACATGGGAAATATTAAGACAATTAAATAAAATTTATTAAATAAAAAGAAAAAAGAAAAATCAGGATAATCTTATCTAGAACATGGAATGAATAAACTAGATTAAACCATAGCAGAGAAAAAAAATGGGAATAAAAAAAATGGAATGAGTCGAAAGGGGTGCCTCCGGCACCTGCTGGATTGTCACCTAGCGCGATTCAAGACAGATCTGTGCCATCCACCCCTGAGGCGGTGACCGGGACGCCTGAGGCCAGCGGCCAGCTGGCCGGAGACCTTCCTTTGGCTGTTTCGTCTACACCTGACACTGTTTCAGATGTTGTTTCTGAGGATAAGTTTCGAGTTCAGCTACTACCTGCAATTTGGAGGGCTGGTGAGATTGCTTGTGGTCTCTGCCTCTTCGGCACTTGGGCAGCATCAGTGCAACAACGGTTGGAGAGTTCGAAGAGTGTTGATGTGGCTCCCCTACACACTGTTTAGGTTCGGTTACACTGGGCGTTGGGGTTCGACAATGTGGACAGTAGCTTCATCCTCCCAAGGTCGGCAACCCTCAACGAGTCCGACGAGGAGGTTTCTCTGAGTTTTTGAAAAGGAGGAGGAGCTTCTTATCGAGAGTCTTAGGCAGAGGGAGGATGTGGTAGATCCACTACCTACTGACGAGGGCTATAATTTACTGAATATGGCGACACTTGTCTCTTTGACCACGGGAATGCAATTCCAAGGGACAGTCAGGTCGCGAGCAGTTCACCTGGTGTTTCTGCTCCTAGTACTGCGGGTTCTGAGACACTTGCTTTCAGGGGCAGTGATACTTCCTTACCTCCCTTACCTTCATCCTTTCGTTACTACTGACCAAACAGCAACTCCTGTTTCTTCTAATGACCATATTTTGCTTGCTTGTGGATTTTCAGGTGCTAGTATGGGAGACATGGGTAATGGAGAGGGCGTCTCTTCAGCTTTGCCGCAAGAACATGAAACCTCTCGTGCCCTGGTGGACTATGGCGGTCCAGCTAACAATGGGAAGGCTATTACTATTGACCAACTAGGGAGTGAGGGAGACAACCGGGACCCAAAATCTAACCCTGACAGTCTGGGGTTTAAGCTTGTTGGTCCTACTGGTGAGGTGGTTCAGGTAAGGGTCTCTCCTAACGTGTATTCGGTAAGGAAAGAACTATGGGGTCTAGAGAGCTTAGGAATCTCCAGTCTTCTATCAACTATGGGGAAGGGGTGGTCGTAGAACCAGGGCGTCAAGCAGTTGTCAATGAAAGTCCTTAGTTAGAATGTGAATGGTCTGAGGAGGGTGGGTAAATGTGGTCTTGTTAAGGAGTTGGTTGGGAAGGTTCTACCTGATGTTCTTTGGTTGTTCATAGTTTGTGGGAGGACGGTTATAAGGACTGGGTGAGTTTTCCTGGAGCTTCCAGGAGAGTTGCGGAGTTGCGGTAATCTGGGATACTCGTTTTGCCTCAAGGGGGAAGTGTCATGTGGGAACCTTGTTTGTCACCGTGCTTTTGAGGGTTAAGGGGTGCGGGGATTGGTGGTTTAACTCTGTTTATAGCCCTTGTGTTTCCCACGATCGTAGGCCTTTTTGGGAGGAACTTGCTGCTCTGGCTGGTCTTTGATCTCCTGGGTGGGTACTAGGTGGGTACTAGGTGGGGACTTCAATGTGGTCCGGTCTTCAGGGGGGAGGATCGGAACACGTACCTCTGTGTCTAATACACTTCCCTTTGAGTCTTTCATCCAAGAGAGAGCGCTTCGTGACCTTCCTCTTTCTAATGCCCAGTTCATAGGGAATCGGGGAATATCTCCTCTAGGCTAGATCGCTTCCTAGTCTCCGCTGATTTTGATGATGAGTTCGCGGGCCAGGTGCAAGAGGTTCTTCCCAGGCCTTGATCTAATCACTTTCCTATTTTGCTTCAGGACACCCCTATTAGATGGGGCCCCACCCCTTTCCGGTTTGAGAATATGTGGACTACCCATGCAGATTTTGGGAAAAAAGTTAGGGAGTGGTGATCCAAGTGTGATGTCCTGGGTTGGCAAGGGTATCGCTTTATGCGTAAGCTCAGATTTGTTAAGTATTATCTAAAGGAGTGGAATAGAGAGATCTTTGGGGTTATTAGAGTTAGGAAGGATGAGTTCTTAAACGAGATTATGGTGGTTGATCAGACTATTAGTGAGGGGGGCCACAAGGAGACCTTGTTGAGGAGAAGTCTCGAGTTAAAGAATGAGCTAGAGGAGGTTCTGGTGAGGGAGAGACAAAGTCAGAGGCAGAAGATGAAGTTGAAGTGGGCTAAGGAAGGGGATACCAGTTCTAGATTCTTCTTTAAGGTGGTTAATGGTAGGAAAAGGAGGAATTACATTGGCGAGCTGGAAATCGGGGAGGGGGAGTTTATTTCAGATGTAGACAGGATTAGCCTTGAGATCACCAATTTTTACAAGGGTTTGCTTGCAAAGTGTTAGAGAGGCCCATGATTGAGGGTATAGATTGGATGCCCATTTCTAATCAGTCTAGAGATTGGCTGGAGAGACCTTTCGAGAAGGAGGAGATTAGGCACGCTGTTTTTGGGATGGATAGGGAGAAGGCTTCGGCCGTGACGGCTTTACTATGGCTTTTTCCCAGGATTGTGGGGAGGTTGTGCTTGTGCGTGATGATCTCTTGGGAGTTTCGCTGAGTTCCAACAAACCAGGGTGATTTATAGGAGTATGAATGCAAATTTCATTACTTTGGTTCCCAAAAGGGAGAGGTCGATAAAGGTTACTGATTTCCGACCTATTAGCCTGATCTCTAGCATCTATAAGATTGTGACTAAGGTACTCTTCTCTAGACCTGGGGAGGTTTTATAGGAGACTATCTCCTTGGGGCAGAGTGGTTTTGTGGAGGATCCCAACATTCTGGATACCGCTCTTGTAGCCAATGAAGTGGTTGATGATGCCAGGCCGTTTGGTTTTTAGGGGGTGGTTTATAAGCTAGACTTCGAAAAAGTCCTACAACAGGGTTAATTGGGGTTCCTGGATAGGGTGTTAGAGAGAAAGGGGTTTGGCCCGAGTTGGCGAAAGTAGATCCGGGGGTGTTTTTCTAATGCTTATTTCTCGATCCCGGTGAATTGTGCCCCTAGGGAGTAATTCTCCTCCTCGGATGCTCTCAGGCAAGGAGACCCCCTCTCCAGCGTTGAGTGGGGCCTGGTGAACTGTTTTAGGGTGGGGAAGGAGAGGATCACGGTTTCAAACACACAGCAACTGCTGATGACACCTTTCTATTTCTCTCAGCCGATCTTGTGAGCTTCCAAAGGGTGTGTACCATATAGCATAGTTTTGAGGTTATCTCTAGGATATGGATTAATCTTGCCAAATGTAGCTTAGTCGGGGTAAATGTAGGGGTTGGGGCTCTTAAGTCACTTGCCTCTTTAGTAGGGTGCGAGGTTCAAAACTGGCCTCTCACGTACCTATGATTCCTCTAGGGGGTAATCCTCGATCCTAGGCCTTTTGGGAGCCGGTCGTGTCTCGGGTAGCTGGGTGTTTAGATAGGTGGAAGGGTAGGTATTTCTCTTTGGGGGGAAGGATCGCAGTTTTAGCGAGCATCCCTATTTATTACCTTTCGCTCTTTAGAACGACAGTGGGTGTGGCTAATAGAATTGAGAGGTTGATGCGTGCTTTCTTATGGGCTGGTACGGACGGGGATAAGAAAGACCACCGTGTGAGTTGGGACCGAGTCAGTAGACCCAAGATAGAGGGCGGTTTAGGTCTTGGTCGGTTGGTGTCTAAGAACATCTCACTAGTGGGTAAGTGGTTGTGGCGGTTCCGTCTGGAAGCTGGATCGCTATGGCACCAAGTCATCAGGAGCAAGTACGGCCTTCGGCAGAACGGATGGGTCTTGTTTCTCATGTTGTACCGTGGAAGTTCATCTCCCAAGTATCTCGTTTCTTCTTTCATATGTTCACTTCAGAATGGGGGATTGTGTCCAGTTTTGGGAGGATGTGTGGATAGGGGATACTTCCTTCGCTTCATTGTATCCTATGGCCTTTCAGTTGTCCACTATTCATGACACACCCCTTGCTGCCTTCTTCTTTGCTGATGGCGCATCTTGGGACCTCCATTTCCGTCAAGCCCCATTGACTGGGAGATGGAGGAGGCTACTGCTTTGATTTCGGTAGCAACCTCTCGAGTTCTAGTAATGTCAGGGTGTGGGCTGGGGATTCCTCCGCAACCTTTTCATGTCGGTCTATCCTTCATCATCTAAGCTTACCACAACAATATCCTTCCTTCTCGTTAGCCACATATATTTGGAAGTCAAAAGTGACCACAAGGTGCGTGCCTTCATTTGGACCCTAGTCCTAGGTAGGATCAACACCCATGATGTGTACAAGGCGCCGACCGGGATGGTCCCTTTCTCCTAGTTAGTGTGTGTTGTGTCGTCGGGATTGAGAGACCTCCCCCTTTGTTTCTGCATTGTGACTTTGTGAGATCTCTCTGGCATCGTCTTATAGGTATTAGGGGGGAGCACTTTGTGAGTCCCACCGACGTCAAGCAGCTTTTGTAGATCTCGTTTGTCGGTTTGGGGCGGGGTAAGGATTGCAGGTTGCTTTGGAGGTGTGCTTCTATGGCTCTGCTTTGGTACTGGAATTCCCGTATCTTCACGGGGCTTTCTAACCCTGCAGAGTTTGTTTGGGGCCAGTCACTTATACGGCCTCTCTCTGGGCTAAGTCGGACGGGGCTTCTAAGGGACACACCTCAATGACGTCCAACGTCACTGCGGTGACTTGTAATTTTTTCTCTTTTGAGGAACCTTGTCCTCCTATCTTGTAACCTTTTTCTGTTAATAATACAATTTTTCTTTGTCAAAAAAAAAAAAAAAAAAAAGGAATAAAATTTTCAACTTCAAAACAAAGCATAAGCTACAATTGCAGAAATTTGACAAACATCTAAACTCTATAAACAATGGCATATAAAGGCTCACTTAATTTGTAGTTTCACTATGAAATAAGGAGCATTTTCACATAAAATTCTTATCTAGTAAGACTAAGGAACAATACAGAAAGCTCTTCCCTTTTATTTTCTTTACAATATTTGAAGAGACAGATTTTTCCTCCAGATAACAGTCTCAACTCTTGTAGGTCAGGCATCACAGTTAAATAACAAGAAAATATATTATGAACCTTAATAGCATTAGGCCGAGTGCCACCACTTCTAGACGAATGTGAAGTGCTGCTTGCGCTGTGACTGCTGGAGACCATTGACCTTGGAGTTTCAGCCAGATTGGCTGGATAAACGTATACATTTGGAGGAGACGGGACCACATAATGTTCAAGATCAAGCTCCAAACTTGCTGAGGACCCACTCTGTAATTTGACAAGAATTAGTTAAAACAAACCAAATGAAATAAGGCTGCATTCTCTACAGATACAGAGCAATTTGGAAATATAGAGAGAAAAAGGAGTCATCTGTGTCATAAATGTTCCCTTATCCCCAAAAACAAACTTCACAAATTACAGTAAACTGAATTCAGCATACATTTTAACTTCCAAGGCCGTGCGTGCAGCGGATACCCATTCAAAATGGAAATTACATAGCATACCAAGAATCTAAAATCTGGAAGATCACTACGCCTATCCAATCAAAAGCTGATTGAGTAGTTAATATTCAAGCACCCTAGCTTCACACCCGTACATCTGTACCCATAAGCATTAACGTCATTTTTCCATTATTTCTTTTGACGTTTCTTCCCTTAGAACAACATGTTATTGCAACTAATCCTTTCAAATTGAATTTCAATCGAACAGCAGAAGCAGGTTTTCGCATTGATTCAGATAGCACTTGACACTCATTGCTTTTCCTAATACTTGGTCCATATTCATTCTTTTTAGTAATTCTGTCGTCAAATAGAATGATTGGTTGCATGATCATTTTGAACCGAATTGTGTTGAACCATAAATCATTTTGATACGCGTAACAATTGTTTCGGACTAGTAAACTCAAATAGCAATGAGCAGTCACTTATATGAACCATCATTTCAGACAATCTTATCGTTTTCTCTTCATAAACCAACAGAACTTTTGAAAATAGGAGACCTTGTACACCAAGCACCTTAATGAAATCATCCAAAACCTGAGGAGTATCTCAATATATTATATTGACTTATTGCAAGATGATAGCTTTGTCAAAAATATGCAGGTCAATTTTTCCAGCGAACATACCAAGAACCCTTAACTACTTCCAAAATAATATCAAATAAAAAGTAACATTGATACTCATGACAAGAAGTATTAGCAAACTCCAACTACACAGACATAAGCCGTAAATTTAAATGTACCTCCACCCCCGAGTCAGACGCCGAATTTATGCTGACATCAGGAATGCCACGAGCAGCAGAAGGCTGAAGATGCTCCTGGTAAGCTCTCCAACTAGCCGCAAGATCAAAGGGTGAAACTCTATCAGCATTAATACGCACCCTATACTCTAAAACAGCATCAGCACTCAACCTAAACAGAGCTCCCCTCACATCACCTTGCAACCTACCCCCGGATAGTATCCTGTTTGGACCGTCCTCTATTATACACGGCATGTTACCATCCTTCGGCTTCAATAAGAACTTGAAGTCCAATGTTTCTACATTGCCAGAAAAGTACAATGACACTGATCAGTACGGTTTTCCTGATTAACCCATTTGCTTCTAATTCAACAAAAAACTGAACTTGGGATTTATAAACTTCAATTGATTTGGTGGGCAACAATAAAACAGCTTTACAATCAAAAGGGTACAAGCACAATACACTGGAAACATTACCATGATTAGGTGGAACAACAAAACTCAATTCCCACATTGAAGCCGATTCCCGCTCCAATGACAACTAATGATGATAAAAAAATACAAAATCCCAAGAACCAAATTAAAGGGCATACAAGAAATACACTAACAATTGAATTAAGAAGTTATGATGAAATTTGAGAGAGAAAGAAGGGAGACTAACGGCTTTAGAAGAATCCCAAGAACCAACTAAAGGGGCAGAACCAAAAACATGAGGAATGAGCTCGGCTTTGAGTTTACAATCCTCCATTTTGAGAGAAACATAGAGTTGCCCACCTGCTTGGTCCTCATTCCTCTCTTCGTCACCGCCATGGGAGCTGCTCTCCGAGCTCTTCGATGCCCCCGACCCCATTTCTTCCCCTCTCTCTTTCTCTCTCTACCCACCTCTCTGTTTCTCTCTCTAGTGTAGGTGGGTTTGTGGGTGTTGTGTGGTTGAAGGTGTTGAGTGTTTGTGTGTCATGGAATTTGGGGGTTATGGGTGTGACTGTGTGTGGCTTTGCTTGTAAAGATGAATACAAACAAAGGCAAATAAAGAAAGAAGCAAGAGGTGCACCAAAGAGAATTAGGATTGAGATTTGCTTGAAAGGTATGGGGATGGGGAGGATCAGACTCGACGCTGAGTGGCAGGTATGTTTGGACCATAAACAAGTCGAGCCAAATCGAGTATTGTTATGTTCATACTCCGGCTCGTTAAATGAATGAGTATCATATTATATTCATGAACCACCAACAAGTGCACCAACTCGTTTACAACCGTAATGGCCCATGGTTCGCTTCTACTTCTACAATCCCAACTCAATTCCATCCAAATCAATTCAGTTCAAATTTTGTAAAGTCCGGCCCAACATCCCCAACACAACCCACTACGGTGGAAAGTCCCCCAATAGAGTTATTCAAGAGGTCACTTAAACCCAAAAGGGAATACCTTGTTTTACGTTGAAGAGCTGAACCACTTATAAACGCATCACAATTGTCACATTTTACCGATGTGAGACTTGGGGTGTTACAAGATTTATCCATGTGTGGAGAACAAACCTTTCACTCATTCTGCATTCAGTTCAGTTTTACAACTTAAGGTTTTCTCGTTTCAGTTCTGTTTAGATGTGCAATTATTCATTCAGTTCCCGTTTAGTTCAATTCAATTCAAATTGTTTCTCCTGAAATAAACAAACTCTATGTATATGTTACATGTGAGCATAGCCATCATTGTAATCCTGGTATGTTCATAACATCACACAATGGATCAAGTGGTAATTTTTACGTACTGAAATGAACAAGTCACTCTTTTAAAAATGGGAGTCACTTCTGTTTAGTGTAAGAGTAATCCTTTATCAGTTGGCTTATACAATGGACCAAGTTCATGAAAGACTTACTCGTTCATAGATTTTTAATACTCAAGGGTCATATTTTTTTACGAAAATTTCCAAGGGTACCGCTCGAACTTTAGCAAAATGCATGCTAACCCTTATTTTTGAAACTTGCATGGGGTACCCCTGAACTTTCAACCAATGCGAGGAATACACAATTCCACCAATGGAAGGGTATTGTTGTTAGCATTATTCCCCTATTTTTGGAAAATGTCAACGGTAAAAAATTGAAATGTTTAGATTTGTTACCGTTAGCATTTGATTTTTCCAATGTTTGGATAAAGACAGAGTAAACAATGAAAAATATTAACAGCAATACCCTTTCGTTAGTGAAAGTGTGAATTCCTAACATTAGTTTAATGTTCGGGGTTACCTCATATACATTTGAAAAAGAATGGATAATACGTGCATTACAACAAAGTTCAAAGGTAGCTCGGGAGATTTCCCTAACTTTTAATACTCGGCTTCTTAATCTATATATTTGTGAGGTTCATTACTTGCATTAGTTAGGTTTTCCATTAGTAATAGTCACAAGTATCTTATAACAATCAAGTTCATCGTTACAAGTCCAATATGTAAGCAAGTTCTTGTATTTTCATTATCTGGTTTATGAGTGTTCATCATGAAGTCTCATCACCTATCTTCAACAAGTTCATCAATATTTATTTATTTATTTAATTTCAAAGTCGTAAGTACGGCAATTAGCTCTCATTCATGCTCAATAAATCATTCTTCAGTGCAATAACGACGTCCAAAACGCACACCTACCTCCCATGGTTGGACATGCGCCAACTCATCAACTACCTTACTTTCTCTACTAATAAATGATCAAGACACTCTATGAAATTGCAGGTTAACTCTAAGCATCCTCAATCAACTAATCAAAGCCGGTAGAATCTCGACAACCTAACGATAAAGCATTAAAAACAACAATGTTGTTGATCTTAAGGTCTCAACTATAACATCTTGGCAATCATGAGCATATGCAAGCAATAGACCAAAGTAGACCGTTTTCGCTTACGCTTATATCACTTCTCGGTCCTCCTTAAATTGATGCATAGCTGCCATAATTAAAAATGTGTTTGAGTCATGACAAGCATCGCCAATACTTGAGACTCTGATCACCGATCTTCCTTACATCCATATAGGTTAACTTTTGTCACCCCAATGCATGAATACTCCACTTCAATCTGGTCCCGTGCTTCGCTTGAGTTATTCATACGCTTGCTGCTTTGGTATTCTTGTACCAATTTATCTGTATATTCCACCAACGTCCTTGACTCCTCCCTGCTACCTCAAAATACCCTTTAATTTCGAGCTCGCCAAATTGTTTATAAAAGCACAGTAGAACACTAGAAATCTGCCATGCACAAATGCTGGCTAATAACATCCATCAAATCTCGTAAATTTCTCCTTATTGGGCATCAAAGGACATCTAGCTCACTTTTTCCTCATATCTCCTTTGCTAATGGCCAGAACCGTAATGCATGCAAGCCATCGTCTACTATACTCTAGCACAAACCACAAGGTTCGTCAATCAGTGAAAACCGACGATGCAAACCACTCCTACTGGGGAGTGCCTTGTGACAAACCCTCCACAATTTTTTTTAATCTGCTTTAGAGTGCTTTGGCTCCAGCTTTTCTTCCATGCTACAAGTTATTTCATGACAAAACCACATGATTTTCTGCAGATCGATCGTCCATAATTTTATGATATATAGGTGTCTCCAACCGAGTATTCCCTATCTTTTCCATGCCCAATAAACACCATACGGAGACAATCGTCTACAGAATAATAAAGGCATAACTATATCCTCTTTATGAGTTAGTATCAGTTTTGAGACTAATAAATTACATGGTATTCACATAGCCTAATTAAAATATATACAGATAAGAATTGGAAAATAATACTCCTTTATATAAAAAGAAGATAAAACCTTTCTAAATAAATAAATGAAAAAGTATTTGTAATATTATCTACACAGTATAACAACCCCCCTTAGGTTGTCTCTTAAAGATCTCGGATGCCCATGGTGGAAAGAAATAGTCAAATTGTTGTTTACCCAAAGCCTTGGTAAGAATATCAGCTAAATGCGCAAAGTTATTAACACAGGTAGGGTTGATATGAAATAGTCATCATGTAAAGTGACCATTTACCTTAATGTGGTTCATACACTCATGTAAGACATGATTGACCATAAATTGTAAAGCAACCTGACTATCACAATAGGCGTATGGGGTCAATATGCGTCACTCTCAAAGTAGAAAATAATTCATTCAACCACTTCAACTTATAAGTCATAGTTTCCACATTTTGATACTCCACTTTGGTAGAGGATCAAGAATGAGGGTGTGTTCATTTCGTCGATTACATTTTTAATGCAATTCAGTTTTATTCAATCGTTCTGTTCAATTCAACAACTTACTTTTTCTCTCACATATCAATAACGATGGCAATGGGACAGGTATAGGTGGATACTGGTGGAGCGGGGATGGAGGAAGGTTAGGCGGGTGGTAGGGCCAGGATGGTTTGTGAAAGTGTTACCCGCCATGGGTAGTGGGGCGGATGTGGATTCGACTTTATACCCGCCCTGCCTCACTTGTTTATATAGATATTAAAATCCTATTAAAAAGTGAATTCGTTCATTGTTTTTTATAATTTGTTATAGTAATAGTCATTTAGAGATAATTTCTCCTTTGTTTGAGTAAATATTGTGGGTGGTAAGTATATATTCAAGGCGGGTTGGTGGATATCCATTTGAGTGGGAATTGATTTGAGTATGTCTACCGACGGTGGGGATGGAGTAAGGATGGATATAGAACATCCTTGGTGGATACGAGCGTGGGTGAGGCACCATCCGCTCCCGCTCCGCCCCATTGTCATCCCTACATTATCATTGGTCATTTTAGTTCACTTCATAACGTCCAGTCCAATTTAGTTCACTTCAGATTATTTTAGTTGAAATGGAGACTCTGAGTACGATTTTACTTTTTCAAGCACCGGGCAAATTTTCAAGAAGAATTAACAATATAACCAGTTAGTGACCTTCTAATTAAGAGACAATTTAACCAATTATGGGAGAGTGCTTTGTTTGTTCTGATGACATCGTCCACCATTTGCAAACTCATTATGTTGGTTTGGGGTGGGGCAAGGATTGTAGCCTGCTTTGGAGATGTAGTTTTATGGCACTTCTCTGGTGAATCTGCTGAAACAGAATTTCCGCATCTTCACGGGGATTTCACAGCCAGTAAACTATGTTTGGGGCCGCATTGTGTACTTGGCCTCTCTTTCGGCCAAAGAGGCGGGGGCATTTAAGGGTGTTTTCCTCACTAACCTTCAACATCATTGAGGCGATTTATGGTTCTTACTTGAGGACTCCTTGTCCTCCTATCTTGTAAACTTATTCTGTTATTAATACAATAGTTTTTCTAATCAAAACAATATGGAGGAGATGGATAAATTGAAGGATGATGAAGAAAGAAAATGAAAATGGAAATGAAACAGGAAAGTTATTGAGGATAAGAATTTTTATTTTTTCCTTTTGTTATTGTCATATCAATATTACAACATTCCGATAATTAAACAAAACCACCATAAGTTAAGCTTTGTCACAAGGATCGTCCAAAAGCCGACAACCATATGAAACCATTAGTCAACCAACAAAAGTTGGTCTAATGGTATTTCCTTAGGTGGTATTCCCCCACTGTCAAGGTTCGTATCACACTACGGGTATTTGAGATTCCTCTTTCCTCTTATCTTCCTTCCCCCTCAAAATGCCTGACCACTAGCCTCTAGGCTTTTTTTCGAAATGGGTCAGCCCATAGGTCGTCNCCAAAAAAAAAATAAAAAAAATGAAACCATTAGTCATTGAACCATTGATGTGACAAAGTTCCAATTAAAGTTATTTCCATGGTAACGCAAAGGTGGGATTGTTTTTATTTAACGAGCTGAACTTTAGATTATTTATCATTTTCTCTGAAGAAAATCGTTCGACGTCCAAGTTATAAAAACAATCTGTGAATTGGAGTGTGGCCTATCGCAAATTTTTGGGTGCTCTCAGGAGCACCTAGGTGGGTGCTCCTGGGAGCCACGTGTCAGCGCGTGAGGTCCACGCGGCCCACGCGCCTTATTTTATTTTTTTTACTATTGTACACAGATTTATAACTGCTATACCGTAGATTCATGAACGATTATTTATAACTTATTGAAAAATAAAATTTCATATTTTTTTTTTTACTTTCTTTATGAAATGATTATATTTCTTGAAAATTGGGAAAAAAAATTGATTTTGACTATAAATTCATAGTTATATTATATAACTACGGATTCATAAGTATAAGTTCATGAACACAAATTCATTACTTTTAAAAAAATTATCAAATTTTTTTATTTTTTGCAAATAAAGAAAAAAGAAAAAGAAAACATCGTTAATTTTGACTATAGATTCATAACAATGTAATCACGGATTCATAAGTATAAGTTCATGACTATCTATTTTAATTTTTTTTTTCTGTAATTTTTTTTTTAAACTGAAATAAAATCATCATAGATTCGTAAAATATTACCAGAGATTCATATGTAATTCTCATATAGTACAGATTCATAAGATATAAATACAGATTCATAAGGAGCATCTAGTTAGATGCTCCTGAGAGCACCATTTACCTATTGTAGGCCATGACCGAGTGGCCATAGATCCTTTGGTTTCCAATAGGTAAATCAAGCTCACCCCTAATTTGGATTCTTGTGGAGCTTTTCCCGTTGACAAGGTTTACAGACTGGTCACATTTATTAATCGTACTGTCATACATGGCATTTTTTGAAAGCAATTGAATGAGCATGGTATGGTCATCTTTCGTCTTCTTCCCACACAAACCGAGTAAAAGGATCACGAGATTGCTCAACAAGCTAAGACCCCATAATGTGATTGGATATAGACACATTTGTCTCCCTCCATCAACCATAAGAAACATGCATGCTCTCAAGTCATGTTATCTAAACTTTAAAGTCATGTACCAACAGCATCCTGTTTGATTTCCTCATCGATTGCCCTCTTAACTGAAGGTCCCTGACAAACAAGTCGTATGTGCCGCGGATATGGTGAACGATGAATGACAATGAGTGCCGCACCATCAATGGCTCCCACTCCCAGTGATTCACACCTGCAAGATGAGGACTTCCTGCAAGGAAAGCTTTATGCCGGGTATGGAAAGCTAATGTTGCTTACCGTTGTCGTGACCTTCTTTCTCTTTCTCGTCTTGGTTTTCATCATTCCATGTCGAAAGCGTATTTTCAAGCTGAATAGGGAGGATGCTGACTCCAGCTTGCAACATGCTGTGCCTGGCTGCAATCGAAGAAAATGTAGAATGGAACAGGTTCTTAAAACATTAATCAGGAAGAAATTACCCGACAAAAGTCTGCCTCTACAGTGTTGTGGCTGTAATCAGTTTGAGAGGCATACTTAGACTCTGTTCATTTTGTCGTTTCCATCATGCATTTAGTTATGTTTAGTTCTCTTAGTTAATTTTTTTCCCACATATTACTATTCATTCAAATTCAAATCTTATTCAGTTCAATTCATTCAGGTGAAGTGACCAAAGCCTCAATGACATATTTATGTCAACTATCAAGAGTAATCTTTTGATTAATTGTACAGCCTTCTTTTGTTTTAGGAAAATTGGTTTTCAATAATCCAACTATCTCCGAGTTGCAAAAAATAATCCCAACTTCAATATTGGTGCGTAATAATCTAAATTATCACTTTGATTGCAATGCATGCACCATCCTTGACAACGTTAGCCCTCCCGCTAATTATTTGCTTTGATAATACTCAAGTTTAACTCCTAACGAAGGGATAATCAAATGAATTAATGTTACCAATTTTATTTATCATGAGAACTTTGATACGAAAAGGATAACATCGTCAATGCTGGTGCATGAGTTGCAACCAAAGTGATAGTTCGGATTATTATGCACAAATAGTGAAGTTGAGATTATTTTCTACAACACGGAGATAGCTTGGATTATTCAAAACCAATTTTCCTTTGTTTTATTATTTTTTCTAATAATTAAATTTCGCATACTTACTTGCAGAAATTATGATCCCACTTGCAGATATCATTTGAGGTGCAATTGTGTGATCTTTCAGTAATTTCTGTTTTGCCATTTCCCCAAATCCCCCATCTTTGCAGTATGAGTTTTGGTACAGCCTACAGATGACAGCAACACAAAAGGGTGGCAACTAAAGGGGCAGGGTGAAGAGATAAGGTAGGGAATGAGCAACTTAAAGCAAGTATAGACGATGTTTCAAGAAATTTGCCTGATTCACAGCATGTGTGCATAGTTTTTGCAAGCTCTGTGATACAGCATCTTCCTCGCCATTTGGAAGTCTGCAATCAGATAACAGAACATGAATATTCAACGACTTAGATCTTTTAAAAGGACAAATATAAATTGGAGGTGCTTTGTGCTCACAAGTTACATATTTCCAGTCTGAGCACCTGCAGGAAATTCGGTGAACATACCTATTGTCGTGTAGAGAAACTGCTAATGCCTGTACTCAGACAGCAGTGCAGAAAAGCAAAACCATATTTCTCAAATGAAATTTTAAGATAATGCAGGTACGCTATCAAGTGAAACATAACCTTTCTTTTGATGCTTTGAATCCACATTCATCACGACCGAGAGAGCTGTGGATTTAAAAAATATAAATAAAAAGTTCTAGAGAGCTGTGTGAATCCACATTCACTCAACAGCTAAAAGAGATTAATAGTTTGCCTCGTACCTTTGAGACCATGCTATCAAGAGCATCTACCAGGAAGTTCGCTAAACCCCAGCAATGAAAATGTGAAGCTAAGAAGCTCAAATGTTGCAAAGCATGTAATACTTCAGCAAATCCATGTACAACTGTATAAGTTAACATCAACTAAAGAAGAACTCGTATTATAAACTAATAGAGAGAGAGAAGGGAATACAAATCCTGGTTACTGGTAGCTAACAAGCTCAATTCATCATACTCAACTACTTTTTNTTTCTAAATAAAAGCAGGGGAGGGGGCGACCACCTATAACTCGGCCTAGTTGGGTGTTACCATACTAGCCCCCGCGCTGTGGAATGTCCGATTTGAGCCAGAGTTGCTTCTCAGAGAGAGGGAGCCCGTCACCACAGCACACACAAGTGCTAGTGAGTTGAACGAGCAGTCCTTATAACTTCATGGGGTCCAGCTCTAGCCCATCCACTTGTACAAAGCCAGGCATTACTAATGCAAGCATTTTCAAGTTACGTTCAGGATTCGAACTCCTGACCTTGGACAAGTGGACATAAACCTCAACCACTAGGCTACCACTCATCATACTCAGCTACTTGAATTACTTCAATAGGTAGCAATAAACACAATCAGTTGAAAACTTGAAATATAATAGAACAAATATAATTAGCTTCTTATAGCTTTAAATGGTATGGTACTGTAGTAGCAATGAACACAATCAATTGAAACATAATGGCCCAAGCATTAACACACTGATATATAAATGAACGGTTATTGATACAAATTGAATGTACAGTCTATGTAAATCTAAATTAGTTGAGAAAGTGATACAAGAATAAGATACAACAAGAAGCTATCATAAACCTGTAGTTGCTTCAGGTGCAACGCAAAGAACATTTGACATCAAAAGACAAGAGTGCCAACAAAAAATGAAGTTACTGGAACTGTGAGATTATCATCAATCACCGTACTTATTGGTAGTGACTCCACCAGAGCAGAAGCAACAGAAACATACAAGAAACCAAATACCATATTCCAACTTTCTTGAATGAACCCAAACAGTGAAAGATAGTGCATGTACCTGCCAAACTTCAATATCAGTAAAGCCCCCAAAAATATTATTGCAAATTTTTAAAAAGGCATGTCCATTTACCCAACTGACGCTACAAAACCAGCAGTAGCCATGGCAATGCTACCAGCAAGTGACTTGTTTTTATTGTAAGGAAGTTTTTGATTCCCTAATCTTCTTCCCACAATGTCTGCCAAACCTGAAATAATTTATGAGGAAGACAATCCTGAATCCCAGTTGATGGCAAAAAAAGTTTGAAGACATAAAAGAAAAGGAGGGGAACAAGTCCTATTTTTTGAAAATTAAGAAGGCCAGAAAAGTATTGGTAGTTTTATTAGTACATTCAGGAGGGGAAAAAAAGAAGAATACTTGGTAGAACTTAGCAAGAATAACTTTCCTTTACCGTGTATAGGAATATTCTAGCAGGTTGCCGTTTCTTCTCTTCCTAGTTTTTTCAAGAACTATAAAATAAATTGGTAACTATTCCCACTTCATGGAAATGGTTTTGCTGAAAACTTTTTCTGTAAGGTTATGTACACCTCGATCTCCTATAAGTTTTAGAATCTAACCCATCCCACCCTCAGGGGATCCAAATTGGGAGGCTTCTGTGGTCGTAAAAAGATTAGCTAGTAACGAGTTATTATGGTTTAGTGGAGAGATTGTTATGTCATAATAAAATATGAGGATGTCCCTGTAGAGTGTGTTATATCCCTATAGAGTGTGTTGCCTCTTTTCTTGGGTTCTGGTTCTTGTCCCTCTTAATCATCTCTCTGCCACTCTATGCCCCTCTCATAATCTTTCTTCCTCTCCATGATCTCTACCAATGAGTATTAGAGCCACATTATTCACCATTGCCACTGCATACTCTACAGCATTGTTCACCACCCTCGTAACTCGTATGCAGCTGTGATCCAATTCATTACAAAGAACTCAGAAACTTCCCTGAAGAGATTAGCTCGCTTATTGGACAGCTTCTGTTGGGCACCTCATATGGATGAGTGGCAAGGCCATATTTGCTGCTCTCACTCAACCCCCCCCCCCCCCCCCCCAAAATTAAACGTCAGGGAGTGATCAGTATGTCCTGCATCAGAGCAGAGGGCTAAATATTCCCAGCCCAGCACATGGTTAGTCGCCCAACTTGGGTTGCTGCTAGCACAATCCAACCTCACAAGAATGAAGATGCTGGGGCAAATCTTAACTCACAGACTCTTATCCATGTTGCAAAACATACCAGTAAGGTGTATTTCCAGCTAACTCTTGCCAATGATTAGATCTGCTAAGGAAAGAATGCTCTTTCTCCATGGTACAATGGAGGAAGAATTTTACATGGACCAATCTCCCTCTTTGTTGTACACAAACTACCCAGCATGTGCACAAGTTCATATTGTCAATTAGCATTAACAGTTTGAGCTTAAACTTCAGCAATCAGCAATCCTTTCGCTTTAGGAGTGTCATTATGGTAGTTGTCAATACTTTTCAGAGTTTGTGATCAATGTTTCACTGGACTTCATAATTCCATAGATGATTTATTGGGGATTTCCAATGCTCCGAAGCAACTGCCTTATTGGAGCTTGCTCAAAGTAACTTGCAACCAAACATTTTGGAAACTGATCAGGAGTATGAAGAGAATTTGTACAAGGCATTGGGAACTTTTTGCAAGAAACCATTGATAAGTAGGTTTAGACAGTTAAAAAGAAGCATAAGTATCATATAAGGGACTTATCACATTGATATTATCATCTCCCTAGATGCTTTAACTCTCTAGCTGGACATCATCGACTGAAGGCTCCTTTTCTTGAAGAGAAACTCTACTGAAAATTGATTTATGTTTTGGTCATATTTAGTCTATCTCACTTTTATAAATAAAAGAATGGGGTTTTTCAGAACAGACCGAGAATGATGAGGAAAGAAAAATGACAAAGCAAGAAATCTTTTTAAGTTTACAAACTATA
The DNA here is from genome assembly GCA_030267885.1 of Mesembryanthemum crystallinum. Classification (NCBI taxonomy): domain Eukaryota; kingdom Viridiplantae; phylum Streptophyta; class Magnoliopsida; order Caryophyllales; family Aizoaceae; genus Mesembryanthemum; species Mesembryanthemum crystallinum. Next base: position 18,871 of record BSSO01000661.1, read on the forward strand.
TTGTTTCATAGTAAAAATTTGTTGAGTGCGTTTGCTTCTGATCTACTACATAGGTTTCTATCAGGATATTTTCATATTTATGTAATGTTTTCAAATGTAGTTTGTCAACTTATTTACAAGCAATAGAATTTTTTTAGGGAAATTCTATATGGTGCCCCTAAGTTTTGAACTTTTCTATGTGGTGGACGATGTTTTTTCAAAATCTACATGGTACACTTCAATTTTGACAATTTCTGTGTAGTGCTCTCCCGCTAACTATTTTGTTAAGAAAATGTTAGATATCACTTACCAAACTCATTTCTCATTGCCCAACATATTTCCTTATCTTCAATTAACGCACTATTGCCACTTAAAAATCATTGAAGTACATGCTCTACAAAGTTTGGAAGATAACCACTCTAATCTTAGAGAAATAATAAATATCGAAAATAAGTGGTTATGGACATCGTAATCGTAGCAACATGGTTTTAAAGAAATAAACGAGAAAATAGAACGTGAAGCAATGATTCAACTGAAAGAATTTAGTCTTTTCAAACAAAAATATGTATTCAAAAGTCACCATGTAGAGCATTTCAAAACTATGGGGGCACAATGTAGAATTTCAAAAAATATTGTCCACCACGAGGAAAAGTTCAAAGTACAGAGGCACCACAACACATAGAACTTCACAAAATTTTATTTCCAAATAACTTATGATTAAAACAAAAAGAATTACATAGCAAAATCAAAATTGATCTAGAGGGCATCACTCTGAAACTTTTAAGAAAAACGAGGGTACTGCAGACGTGATAGCCTAAACTTTCATGATATTTTGTCAGACATCTCCACAAACCTTCAAAATATGTACGGAATTTTTACTAGTTCATATTATCAAAGTCTCTTTAAGGATGTATAATAGGTCAGCTAGCTAGGATTATGATCCACTTGATGATTGATCAGTAATTGCACAACCTTAAAATATCTCCCCTTTGATTTTCTCTCTTTCTCCCTTCTCTCTTTAAATACTTCACTATCTCCTCTGCCTTAAATTCTTCTTCCCGATCTTGTTCTCCAGGTATTTGTCTCAAAAAAAATCTCCACTATCTCTATCATACATCAGAAAACTAATTGAGTGCCTTACCATCTCCAGCACATAAGTTGCAAATTGCTGCAATCCCAATGGGGGAAGTTCTCCAATAACATGCACAAGCAAAAGTGATGGTAGACGCATAATAAAGCGGTCCTTTGAGAAGTTCCCTGATGCAAGAAGAAGCCAAGAAGAAATAAGAATCTACTTCCAGGAATCAGTCCACTATAGAAGACCAATACTTCACAACAGCTATTGCAGGTAAGCAATGTATCAGGAGCTACACAACATTGAAACACAAAGATGAAGATTCTCAATTGAGAAAGTCTATAATGGGAACCGCATGCTGTCAATTTGTACTCCAAGATATTAACTGACAAGGCAACACAGGACTGAAGGAGCAGAAAACTGCATACTGTATTATTAAAGATCAAGTAAGCAGATCAGATATGTGTCCTGGATGCATGGCATTACGGTGGAATATTTTAAGATTGCTACGAAGATGAAACATTGAGTGCTTCAGACATCTATGGTATAACATCTGAAAGGCAATTGGAATGAGAAAAATGCCAAGGGTACATATATTAAGGTTCTGTTCATTCAACTAAGGCTCTTTGCTTCTCATACTGTTTCTTTAGATTTTAGTAATACCAAAAAAAATTAGTAGAGTCAACAAAATTTAGCAAAATTCAAGAAAATATACTTAGTAAAATCAACAAAAAGCAACAGTAAATATCAATAAAAATCATATGAAGAGAACGAAGCTTAAATGGAGTTGAACTGAACCAAATTGACTTGTGCAGATTTGAACTAAATGAATAGTAATTTGTGAGAATTAGTAAGTTGCAAAACTGAACAAAGATACTGAATGATAATGATGAAATGAATAGAATCTAAGCCACCACAAAAAATAATGTCACCTATGATCACCAAATCTGCTCATTGACTTGACCGCACCCTCATCCTTGTATATCCCAAGTCCCACAATAAGCATGCGTATTATATTAACTCCAGGAACAAGACTAGCTAAAACTGCACCACGACATCCAGAACTGCGGCAGTAAATGCAAGCTGAGTCATCATGTATGTAATGTAAATAAATTAGACCAAAGGAGAGAAGAACAAGCCAATAAAAAACTACCTGAATAACGGCCAGCATAGCATGAAAACTAGCCCAATGCTGATATGCACTAGCTTCCTGTTCAGTTTCTATAACAAAAGAACATAAAAAGGCCAATAAAACAACAACTCCTAGTGTAGATCCTGTCAATAGCAGGATATAGGAAGGTCAACAAGTACACAATCTTATCCTAGCAAGCAAAAGTGTGGTAAAAAACAATAAAGCCAATGAAAAGGTACAAGCAATGCTTTGATTTAGCCCTCTTTAACTGAAGGTCATTTGCTGTAAGACCTGAAAAATCAGGCACAGCCTTCTAGCTTTTGCATGCATATATAAGTTATCCATTTCTATTTCGCAAAGAGAAACATGAATAATCATATTGCTCACTCATGCAGGAAGAATATTGAAATTCTTAAATTTATAAGATGCCCAACAGCCTTTCATTACAAATTGGGATATATTTTCCCTACAAGCAGAGGGTAAAGAACAAAAACATAAGAGAATAAATGGCATCAGGAAACTGACAAGCAGACTAGTTTACTAGTTTCCCACTAGTTATGAAACTGAAACAAAGGGAAAAATGAACCAGAACTGACAAGCTTGGAAATAGATAATCATCAAATAGACAAGTAATTCTATTCTATTAAAAAAATTAGCTAATTCGTTGGCTGAGCAAGATCCAGCTAATAAAGTAGTTATGTATTTGCATTTTGAATAACAAAAAACAGCCCCCACCCATCATGCCACATTTTCTGAAAGATACGTACTAACTGCCGTCGAATAAATGAGTGCAAAAGTAACTTTTACTACTTCCATATAATCCTTCCCACATTAGAAAATCAGAGCTCATCTTCAACAAGATACACTGAAAGCAAGAAAGACGAGCCAAAAGTCTCTAGCTGTATGTGCTACCTTTNAGTGCAACAAGTATGAGCTTACACATAGCCTAAATAATTAGCTACAATTGCTTCCTGAAAATGCTCATCGAGGCATATTCAAGACAAACAATTTAGCAAGATTGATAGAGCCAAGTCCCTCCTTGTTCAAAAATATAGCCAAACAGTCAATTTAACAATTTTCACTTCACACAAGTAATTAGTCAAACCTTGTAAACTCCTACTTCTGTCAATAATTTCAAATCATGTTCCAGAATGCTCAGTTCAAAGATGCACAAAGGAAAGAGAATGATAGGTATTGTAGTAATGATAATGAAGATGTTCAGCACAACACCCATCAGAATTGCCTAATTCAACAGCTCATTTTCTAAACGAGCAAATACAGGATTAAACACCATTCCCTTTGGGATTATCACAATGGCAATCTATGAAATCAAGGAAACAAAAAAAAAAAAAAAAACCAAATCTCACCTCCACATTCAATAATCTACTCCCATAAATTGACTTCCTTCTCCAAACTTCTACCAACAAAAAAAAGGTAAAACCCAACTCTGCATTCAGTATCAACATGTTCAAATTCTTAAATTATGAAATCCCACATCATAATTCCACACATGGTCAAACCATGTCCGTTTCAAGTTCTGTCAATATTTTCAAATCATACCAGCACCTTTGGGATTATATCACAATGGCAATCTACGAAATCAAGGATACAAAAACAACAAGATAAAATCAAAAATCCCACCTCCAAAGTCAATAATCTATCCGCCTAAATTATCTTCCTTCTCCATGATTCTACCAACAGAAAAGCTAAAACCCAACTCGCAATCAATAGCAACAGGTCCGAATTTTCAAAATCCATGAAATCCCACAACAAAACTTCACACAAGTAATTGGTCAAACTATGTAAACTTCAAGTTCTGTCAATAATTTTAAATCATGTTCCGAAATGCTCGGTTCAGAGATGCAGAAAGGAGATAGAATGATAGGTATATTATGGTATGAAGGTATTCAACAAAACATCATCACCATTGACTCAATTCAACAGCTTATTTTCCAAATGGGCAAATACAGGATCAAATACAATCACCTTAGGATATGGAAAAAAAAAAAAAAAAAAAAAAAAAGGTAAAACCCAACTCACATTCAACAACAACAGGTCCATATAATCAAATTCCAAGAAATACCCACATCAAAACTCCACACAACAAAGTGGTCAAATCATGTCCTTTCCAAATTCTTTCAACATTAATCCAAATCAAATCCAAAATTGCCCAATTTAAATGAGCACAAAGGGGGGAAAATGAGAAAGAGAGAAAGTATAATTACTGAGTCAAAAAGTCCAAGCTTGGAGGTTTCTTCCCACAAACGCAATACACTGAGAGCAACAGCACCAGAAACTGCAGTGGCACAAACATCACTCAACACAGGATTACTCGGCCACATAGTCAGAGCACAAGGGGGTGACAATAATCTGGTAGGTTTGTTATTGATGGGTCGCAAATGCAATCCACCGGCAATGGAAGAAGAAGAAGAAGAAGAAGTTGAAGAGTAGTTAAGGGGAGAAGTAGTAATTAGGTGAGGTGTAAAGGAGAGATGAGAAGGAAAAGGGAGAATTGATGAAGAGTTAGAGGTGGGTGTTGTTATTGGTTTCTTGAGTGAAAGGAAGGGGTTGACGTTGGCAACAGCACAAGCCATGTCGCGCTGCAATTTGATATTTGGGCCTTTGCAGTTACTGTATGATTGAAAGGGTAGGTATTCAATTATTATACTGCATCCGTCTCCTATTTAGCTTTCAAAAACTGATATTGTACAAATATTAGGGAGAGGTTTTTTTTTGGTCTATTTTGCCCTTGTAGAAGAACCATGTGCAAAAAAATAAAAATATTAGAGATAAATATTTGTGTGATAGAATAAATTAATAGAGAGATATTGATTGAGAGATGGTAAAAAATCTGAAAAGTAAAGTGATTGGAGAGAGAAAGTAAGATTTTTTTATTGTATTGGTGACTTAGTTTGGGGTACTATAGGGAAGTATTAGTGATTTTTAAGTTTTGAAAGCTAAATAAGGGACATGATATTTGAGGTTTATGAAAGCTAATAGGGGACGGAGGGAGTACAATACAAATTAGATTGTGTTCATCTCACCATATTCAATCTAGTTATTCTTGTATGAAGTGGCCTCATACATAAGACTGGTATTTAAAAGAAAAAAATGTGGTACTTTCGCTACTTGGTGGAGTGCCAAGTACCACATTTTCTTCTTTAAAGTATCAGGCCTCATGTATAAGGCGCCTCATAAAAGTTTGTGTGTATTCAATCACATCTCAATTCAGTTCAATTTTGTACAGTTCAGTTCGCTTCAGTTCAGTTTGGTTCAATTCATTTAAGTTCAGTTCGGTTCAATTCAAGTACTTTCAGGTGAAACGAACGCACCTTTAAAGTAAACAAAAGCAGAAATTTCATGGGATGCCTCTGAACTTTGATATAATATTTGTGGTATCCTTCTTTTAAATGTATATGTGAAAAACCTCATGTACCTAGGTGAAATAGCCCAATACCTCAAATCAACGAACTTCTATATTTCCGATATAGTTTTGGGAATTTTCAAGATATTTTTCCAGATGTTTTACTTCATAATAAGTATTATCTTTTAACAATAGGATCTAAAGGATTGGTGACAAAATTCGAGGATTTTCTTCAACACCATGAGTTTTTCCTATCTATATTATCTACCTTTTAGTAGACTCGTTTCTCATGAACACGAAAAGATTAAATCTTGAAATAAGTTTTTGTTGGTTTGATTGATTACAATTTTTTTCCTTGATGTTTATGGTTATTTGAGTTTTAATTAATATTGAATTTTGATTTAATTTAGTTGATTGCACACTTCTAATTTGCTTTTGAATTCTATTGTTATTTGAATGCTTGAGTCTGTAATTGCTTTAGTTATTTGACATGTGTGAAACTAATTAGAGTGAAGCCATAGGTTTTGCTTTTGGGATAGAGTAGCAATAATCTATGTTAAATTAGTACATCTTTTCGAAAATAAGTCGTAAATAGCTAAAGAACGATAGTGAGAGTAGATTCTATTCAGGCGCATGTTAGCATGTAGCACTAAATGCCCACCTCCATAGGAAGGAATTCTCTTGCTACCTCTAAGCCACCAAACGTTAGGTTTCGTCTGCAAATGCTAGTTCTGGTCACAATCTGCAATCAAGTTCTATTTTGAGGGGGGTGATATGCCAAACCCAGATAACGTTGCTCATAGCTTGTCAACTGCAATGGAGAAAAATACGAAGCAGGCTTCGTGAACTATGAAATGAAATCCAAGCAGCAGCATATGAGTGGAGATGGTTCACTCGAACACTAAGAATAATCAGGGATCATGGGTTGATCAGGTTTATAGAGAAGCTGCTCAATCAACCCACACAGGTTAGGATGGCAATTTAATCCGAATCCGACTCGATCCGACAAAAAAGTCCGATCCGAATCTGAAAGAAAGAAAATCCGAATCCGATGGATATGGACCCTAAGTAAGATCCGACCCAATTATGATCCGACCCGCCACCTCATCAATTAATATATTATTTTGGAAAAATTTCAAAAAGGGTATCTGACGTTTGGGATAATAATAAAAAGGGTGCCTGACGTTTAACTATTCCCATTTAGGGTACCCAATCTTTTGAATTAATTCCCATTTAGGGACCAATTGTCTTACGCCGTGAAAAACTCTATTAGAGATTATAAAAGTTTTGAGAGAATATGTGATCCAAGAGGGGTTTGCATTAAAAAAAAGGGAGGAGTTTGAAGATAAATGTTCGGCTACTTGTAAGAGGCTGAAAATAATCCATAAAAGGAATAAGTAGAGGCTGAAAAATGTCCATAGAGGGTCTATGTTTCATTGATTGCTGATTGCATAACTTTTCATATCAAGATTGACCAAGATTGTACAAGAACTCAAGTGCTTCGACTCCATGGATTGTAGAAGTTTTGAAGGAAAATTTCCAAGCAAATCTTGATCCGAGTGTCAAAATCATAAATGAAATTCTAACTCACGATTCTAACAGAGATTTTCACCTTATCAACAATCGGACCCTAAATGGGAATTAATTCAAATGTTGGGTACCCTAAATGGGAATATGTAAACGTCAGGCACCCTTTTTATTATTACCTTAAACCTCAGATACCCTTTTTGAATTTTTTTCTTATTATTTTAGTTAAAAATCAGGTAATTATCCTATCATACCACATAAATATAGTCAATGTTTTTATTGAACTCATATTTCTATCATCTTAAATGGTTTTAAGTGTGAAAAAACAACACTCATATTGCAAAACAATCTGAATTCGATGGACCTTCAACCCGATTACGAGAAAAAAGTCCGATCGGAACCCGGCAAAGGAAAGTCCAAATCCGAATCCAATTATAAAAGTCCGACTACGAATATAATTGGGTCGGATATGGACCCTAGCAAATTCGGCCCGAATCCGACCCGTTGCCATCCCTAACACAGGTAAACCTTCCATTTGGGACTCTGTTGATGTTGGGTAATGCTGGTTTTAAATTGGATTTTGCTGAACATGAGGTTGTTGGGGTCATTCTATGCGGAGTATTGAAATAATTGATGTTAAAGATGACATTGGTTACTAGGATTCATTTGTAGTCTGCAGTCTACTTGGTGCTCCACCCCCTTATTATGTCATTAATGGATTCATTTAAAGGTATGGGGAGAACATGGGATTTCTAAAAATTCCATGCTAAAAAATGGAATCATTGTGGTGTGGTTTGAATCTAATTGTAAACTAATAATTTCCGAACCTGTAAAGAAAAGGCAAGAAAATATGGAAGAATGATTTTATTTATATTTTGTGGGTTACAAGCAACTTTTGGAAATCTCTTGATTCCATTCTTCAAGGGAGCGGGGATTTGTATAGATTGAGGTGACAGGGCCTTTGGCTTGATCTGTCGAGCCTCATAATTTGTGGTTGAGAAGTGATTGGACCTTTGGATTCGTTCCGTCGACTTTGAGGTGACGGAGCCTTTTGGCTTGTTCCACCGCTCTACTTTAACCTAGGGATTATCTCCCTATTTATATGAGAAGAAGCATTTGTTAAAATAACCTAGATCTCCTCCAAAATATTTTAAAAGATATTGATATCAATAGAGGTAATTATCATATCTTTCTTTGATATTTATCCCTAAGTTAGAGATAAATCAGTATCTTTGACTGATACAATTTTAGTGTCCATACTAATGTTGGTAGAGAACTAGAGATGATGCCTTACAATGGAGTATTTATCACTTTGACAACAAGCCATTGCTTGTAAAGGGCTTGGCATAAAAACCGTAAGCTCCCAAAATAAACTCTTACGATTGTTCCTGTTTTGGTAGAACTGCATGGGATTGAGATGAAATATTAGAGTGCAAGAGGGTTAAGCAAGAAAGGGAGTTTGATTAGGAGACTAATGATAGATAAGAACACTCAGCTTACTTTTAGTTAGTCCATCATCAATAAGAAACAAGCTGATGGGTATCTGAGTCAGAATTACATATAGCCTCATACTCTTTAACCTTAACTTCATTGGATCACTTTATGTGGGGCAAACTATATGATAGAAGATAATATACTTATATCCAAATGAATATCATAAGTAGAGATATACACATTATTATTTGGTCATTATCTAAACTCTCTTGAATACTGCGTGAAAGGTTATAGATTTTATATATTAGATCACCAAAAACAGTCTCAAATTCTACATCTTGCAACGTGCAGAATATTGATTAGTTAGTTAAGAACTACTCCTTCCATCTCATAATAAACTTAACATTTGCTTGTTGAACATAGTTTAAGAAAAAAGTTTTAGAACATGAAAACCCTTGCTTTTTTGCACATGGTTTAAGAGATGAGCTTTTTGTACATGGGGTTGCAGCTGAGTAATTTGGTCAATTTTTACAAAAATAACACCTAACAATAGAAATATTAATTTTATTATGAGATGAACCAAATAGGAAAAAAAAATGTCAAGTAATACATTCTGGGATGGAGAGAGTGCCTACTAGGTAGGGCATTCTTAACTAACCATCTACCTAATGCTCAAAACCAAGTAAACAACACAAATTAAAGAATTTCATTAAATGCTTGGTTAGCTGATGTAGTCTTCTCTGTTATCAAGCTTTGAACTCTGATCATGGCAATGTGTTTCAGTTGTGTAAGAAGGAAAATAGGTCTGGTGATGATGTGCTTCCACAGAGTTCCATTTCTTGCCTTCCATAGGAGATAAACAAGACCTGTAAATATGAGACAATAGACATGTTTCTGAAACTTGCTACATTTTTTCATTAGATAGATGTTTCAGATTGACAAATGCTTTTTAATTAATTTACTTGCCATAAATGAGAGACCAGAGATAATACAACTTATTTTAGCACATTACATGCATTTATAGATTTCTAAAATATTTATCTTCTTGCCCATTTATTCGTGAGATATACCAAATACTCAATAAGCTCACCAATGTAATATTCCTCATGCAGCACCTAATCACCAAATATCCTTGCAGCCTGCTTAGCTCGAGATCTAATCCTGTCTGCTTCTTCTCCAAGCATGGATCGTCTTAGTGTGCCAGCTATGCCATCTTTGGTATATAATTGGCCTTCTCTTCTCTCTATTTCAACACCCAAACCCTTCTCTACAATCACCCTCGCTTTTAGTCCTTAATCACAACTGATGGTAGCGATATGAGATTATGCCCATGTTGTAGTGTCTCTATAACTGATCCCCATCCAGCATGAAACAAGGAGCCTCAAACTGATGAGTGAGCCAAAATATCGAGCTGTAGTGCCCACCCAAGGCAAACAATCCCTTTCCCTGTTGTGCGGTTTACAAAACCGGGTGGTAAAGCTTCAGACTAATCCACAGTGGGTAGCCTAAGAGCCCATATGAATGACAATTGAGTGAGCTCTAACCCATATGCTATCTCATAAACTTCATATTTAGTGAGTTTATACTCGGTCCCAAATCCTACATTGATGACTGATCTCGAGCTTTGTTGGTCTAGCCATTTGAAGACCTCGATCCAGGCCTTACTTGTGTTTTCTCTCTTATCTACTTTAGCTGGTGGGAGAAAACCTGTTTGCAGTACGGGCTTGTGGATCAGATTTTGATACGATTCAATGTACTCTCCTTCAAACTCTCTACAACTACGAACACAAATTGCTTGACATCTTTGAGCAATCCTAGATATTCTACGCCCCTAATGAGCCAGGGTATTCGAAGCATCGTTTGTTTTTGACCTTACTCTTCTAACAAATTGACAATCCCCTGTAAGGCACTCTAGTTGAATAACAAGTGATAAGGTGTTAACTGAGAAGGTTGAGAAATACATCAACTGAATTTGGCATTCATGGGCAAATTCAATGCCAAATTCGAGCAACCACTGAGAAACAAAGTTAGAAATGATCCAATCTGGCGAATGGCTCAAAACAAACTGCTTTAAGGACTCACATAAGAGATATAAGCTTCCTTTAAGTAGGGAACTTGTTCATACTCCACGTCTAAAGTGGCCTTGGCTCCTTCATGTAGGTTGCTGCCTGGTACTGCTCATAATGGTGGGATCACAAATTGCATAAGATGAGCTAAGTTAGGTGGGATCTTACGGAGCCTTCTGATGTTTTTGGGGGTTGACACATACGAAACATGAACACCCTTTTTGGATAAGGATGTAGATAGCTGATAGAAAGGGATCATATGGGCAAAGGCCGACCATGGAAACATAAATATGTGGACATCTGCAACAGCTATCGCCGTAGGTTTGTGAAGTAGAGAACTCAGCAGGTTTGATGGGTAGTCTTACTTATAGTACTTTAGTGCATATATACTCCTCCGTCCTCTTAAAATTTGGACAATTTGACTTTAGAAGTCAAGGTTCACGAACGTTGACCATTGTTTTGTGAAAAAGTATAAACTATATATAAAAGGAAAAGTGATGTATATAAAGAGAACTCTGAAATCAAGGGTGAACCACCAAGGCTCGGGGTGTACCACCAAGGCACAAACTCTCTAAAACTCACCAAGAAGTTTTAGGAGCAATAATACCTGTGTATTAATCGAAATAGGCTGAACTGAGTACATCAAGTTATGCGTGAGCTCCTTTAAATAGGCACACTAATCCTAATGTAACTAGGAAAAGGAAATAAACTCTACCTTCCTGAAACTTATCACATGTTTAAAGGAAGTTACATACTTTCCTAAAACAAACTTGCC
>BSSO01000662.1:0-30213 GCA_030267885.1 Mesembryanthemum crystallinum
CTCTCTCATTCAATTTTCTCTCTCTTCCTCTTCTCCCCTCTGTCTCACGCGAGACACCCATTGCTGCTACTGCTGCTGTTTTCGGTTGCCATTTCCCCTACTTGCTGCTGCTGGTTCGTGTTGCTGGTTGCCGTTGCCAGCCATCTTCTTTTCTGACAGCAAAGCACTGCTGCTGCTGTGTCTTATTTCCTCCTTTCTTCTGGTTTGTACCCATCAAGCCCTAATTCCTAAATTTGTTGATTTCATCATATAAATTCTGATTTGTGTTTCCAGTTTACAACTGATTTTGAGATTTTGATTGCAAATTCAGATTTGGTGATAATAAGCCTTTATTCAGTGTGATCGAATGGGTGTGTAATTGCCATGGATTCAAATAGAGGTAACCCTCATTCTAGTCACTTTGGAGATGGATGTTTATATTTGTTTGTGTTAATGTGCTATTTGTTACTGAGTTTTTGATTTTGTTACTGGTTAATTGATTTGGTTACTAATTAAACTCTATTTGTTGCTCTATAGTATTATGGCTATTAGGATGGATTTTATGATCATTAGTTTATGATTGTAGGGTAATTAGAGTAAGCAGAGAGATAGTAGTGAAAGGCATATTGATACATTGGGTGTCTTACTAAATTCAGAATTATGATATTTTGGGTTACCTGTACCATGAATTGAGATGCATGTCGTTATAACTCGAAATGAGTTTTGAGCTTGAAATGAGATTATTGTATTGGATGTGATTGGATTATGAGTTAATACTTACTATTTGGTATATTGTTTGGTTTGAGGCTCAAAGCTATCAATTTCTTAGTCCTTGGCATGTTGGTTTAGCGACAGTGTTATTGATATGTGGTTATTGGTTACTTTGATTGAGATTATGTTATTGTGTCCCTTGAGTGGACTTGTGAATTGATTATGAGAGCCTTATTGGCTATGGTTGTTGAGATATGGTTATGGGCCGTTGTGCCGAGTTTTATACGTATTTGATTTCGCTAGCTAACCACATGGCCGATGCTAGGGGTTGATAATAGAGAGCAAAGTGGCACATCTATTTGGGTTTGAGTATTCTATATGAATAGAATTGAGATTTGTAGCTTGGGGTTTATCTATCAGGTGAAATATCATACTTATGAATACATGGAGGTCAAGAGACCTTGGACATGTTCTGTGGGTTGTATTATTGTTCCATTTTGGTTTTATTATTTGATACAAGGATTGGTTATACCTGACGTGGTTGCTTTCTGTGCTATGTGTTTTTTCGTCCACGTCTTCTTCCTATGGTGGGCCTACGACGATCCTATGTGAATTTGTCACATTTGGGGAGTAGACTGATGTTTTTGTTTCAGGTTGATTAAGTGAGGATTGCACGCTTCCACTGATCGGATTGAGTTTTAAGAAGATTTAGTTGGATTTGTATATATATTGTTTTTATTGAAACAGGTTTTTATTTAAGCCTTTAAGGTTGGGTTATTGTAGTTTCAAATGAAACTCTGCCGGATTTTCGGCTCGTTTTTATTTATTTATTTTTCATAAAATCCGGGGTGTTACAAATGAACTTTGTAAAGATTGATGATAGAAGGTAATCGCAGCATGTAATTCTGAAACTTTCAGCTGTTTGTGGTTTGTCTTTGATCTTCGCATTGTAACTAACAATGAAAACATTCATTGACTTATTTGAGGTTTGGTATTTTAATACATAGGTACCTTCCATAGAGTTGGCAGCCATTTTCTGGTGTGGGAAGATGTCGTGGCACTGAGATTTCTGATAACTTCACTACAAAATTTCTGGACATGTACGTCATTCTTTATTCCCCCGCAGGAAGTGCCCACTAGTTGTATGGATGTTACCTCTCTATAAACATGCCAAATCTCAGGGTTGAGAAATGTAGAGCTTAATTGCTTGCTTGGAGGTAGTTCAGTTTCGTGATATTGATGACTCTGGGGATGGGTTGGTGATTCTTCGCGGGAAAATTCTGTTGTAAGTCTTTTTTTCAAGCTTGGGACCGCCTCTCCATCAGTTACCTATAAGAAATTATATTTCAAAGGTGAAGGTACCTCTTAAGGTAAAGGAATTTGTTTGGACTTTGGTTTTAATAGGATCAGCACCAATGATCTTTGCCAGCGGAGGATGTTAGAGACAATGCTGTTTCTTTATTTGTTCTTGCTTCATAGGGCTAGCAGTGATGTGTCCAAACATTTTTCCCCAAGGTGCAATGTCGCAAGGAGCCTCTGGAGTAGATTGTTTGGTATTTATGGGGAGTCCTGTGTGTGCCCATCTACTGGTGTGGTACCCCTACAAATATGTTCTGTAGGCTTTTAGAGAGGGAAGGAGAAGAAAGTGTTGTGCACAATGCTCTTTTAGTGGTGTTGTGGTGCATATGGTGGAAGAGGAATGCAGTTATGCACAGGTCTTCTTCTCCAGATGGGTTCTGGGATAGACTTAGAGTAACCTGATTGGCTTCTCCATGGTATAAGGTAGAGGGGCATTTAGGAGTTATACTATTTCGTAGGTCTTGCAAAATGGGGCCAACTTGTCAACATCACTTTAAAGAGGATCCCTTGTCGTCTTATGTTGTATTGTGGTATATGCTTTTATATTATCTAAAGGAAATTACTATTTATGGCAAGCCACTAAGCCTAGGAACTAGCTTGAGGTGTGGGTTTTTTTGGAAGGGAGATGTTATTCTAGCACCTTGTCTACTATTGTGGTAGATATTCTTAAGAAGATGTTGAGCAGGATTGTGGACCAGGATAGCTTTGAGGTATTTTGGGTCGGTGGTGACTAGTAAGGAGTTGTTGCGTGATATTAGCAATACGTAAAGCACCAACCAAAATTTCTTATGTACTGGAGAAGGTGCCTCTTAAGGTGCGGATGTTTGTCTAGAATTTGGCTTTGGATAGGGTTAGCACTTAGCACTATACCTATGCCAAAGGAGGAGATTTTTGTTTTTTCACCTGATATTTCTTTGGGTGCAGCGCCAGAAGTGAGATGGCGGCACATGTCTCCCGTGGCTTGGCTTGCAGTTTATGGTGTAGGTTGTTTAGTGTGGTAGAGGAGGTGTGGATATTTTCGTCCAGTGTTGTGGAATTCTTATACGCTTTGCAGGCTTCAAGGGAGAAAAGGAGAGCAAGTTGTTGTGGCATTGACCGCATAGTGCATTGATGGTAGTACATTGGCGGTTTGCCTAAAGCGAAATGCCTAGGTCTTCTTTTTTAAGGATTTTTAGTTTCTCCTGAGATGCGATGGGATAGGATTACTTACCTAGCTTCTTTGGGCTATGGCGGCAGGGGCATTTAGAAGTCCCTCTATGGGCTAACCTGTAATAATTTACTTCTGATTCTTATCAATATATTCTCACTTTATCTAGAAAATTGGTCTTCATAGTAATCAATATGGATGCTTTGGTTATGGGGGATGTTTTCACAACTATTGCTTTTCTTCCTTCTATTGGTCAAGTATAAGGTGGGTAATGGGGGAAGCCAGGGAAGGTTGGAGAATCCTTGGCAGTGGAACCCCTTTTCCATTCTTTATCCTCGTTTTTACCATCTTCCCACTTTGTATCATGCTCATATTTCTGAGTTTGTGTTTGGAAGGAAAATTGTCTCCAGTTTCGGAAGAACTCACCAGATGCGGAATTTGGGAAAATGGCCTCTGTTTTGGGATGTTGAAATCCTCTTTTTGTTCTTTATAGAAACTTTTTGTCTTTTTCCTGATACTCCATTCCAAGGAGTGTGGACTGCTGACTCTTTAAGTATTTTCTTCTCCTGTAATTCTTTTGACAGACCTTTTAGAAAAAGCTCCACACTTTGTTCCTTCCCCAACTTCTGGCCTTGTTTTGAAGTTGAAGTTTCCTGAGAGGGTTACAGCTTTTGTATGAAAAGTGGCTCTGGAAAAGATAAATACGCTTTATACTCTGTAGGGATGTGGCTAATAGAGCGATTTCCCTGTATTTTACTCATGTGCTATAGAAGTGCCGAGACATGTGGACATCTGTTCTGGCATTGTGAGGTTGTGTGAGACTTATGGTGTATGGTTTCCGGGCCGGGGGGGGGGGTGCGGTGGGGGTGGGGGTGGGAGGGAAGGGGAAAGTCTTGGATTTGCAGAGTTTCTCAGTGGACATGTGTGGATGATGTATGCTGGCTTGGGGGGAAAAAGCAGCACGTCTCAATTGGGTGTGCTTCCATGGCGGTTCTATGGGTGATTTGGGTGGAGAGGAATGGTCATAGCGTTTGTGACAGCTAAACGGAGTGGCCTATTATGAGATTTGCTCTTTGCCTGTGGCCTCTTGCAGTAGGGGCTGTCACCAGTTGTCTTTGTCTGACACTTTTATTTCTAAAAACAAGTTCTTTTTTTCTTTTGGAGGATAATGTTCTCTGATTGAGTTATACTCTTTCATCATTGCCAAAACTTTTTATGTTCCTTTATAGGAAAAAGAATTCCGACACCACTAGCTATAAGCTAATTTAGTATTTTAATTTCAGGGAATTCATTTTTGATTTGATGGCAGATCCTGGGACACTGATTCCATGTGATGCAGCCGTAACTCATGTTGACTATGCAGATTCTCTTTCTTCTGCTAGTCCTTTATCCAGAGATATTGAGTCGAATACTGGCACTTACAGCAGTGAGGTAGTGAGTTCATTTGAAGAGTCGTCAGATCCTGGAACGCTTTATGAGAGGATCAGGCTGAAGGAACTGGCAGTTGGAGTAGATGATCCCAGTGGTAGATTTACATCTGCAGCTTCTGTTAACCTACTCAGGCCAGGAATGAATAATGAAGAATCACAGACATCTCTAGATCATAACAGATATCGTAGCAGTTTGGAGAAGTTGAGAATTCAAGAAATTCCGTCTAGACCTAGCTATCCTATTCAGCATGCAAGATCTCCTTCCTGGACAGAAGGACTTAGTTCACCAGCTGCACGTAAAATGAAAGTGAAGGATGTTTCACAGTACATGATTGATGCTGCGAAAGAAAATCCTCAATTAGCCCAGAAGCTCCATGACGTGTTACTCGAAAGTGGTGTTGTTGCACCTCCCAACCTGTTCACTGACGTCTATCAAGAGGATTCTCTCGTATCAGTCACTGCAAAGCCTCAAGTAGGAGGTACAGAAGAGAATAAAAAGAAGCACGAATCTGGAAGGCATAGAGATCTTAATTATTCAGCTCAACCGCAGTTCTTGCCTCCTTTGCCTCACCCTAAAGGACCAGCTAGAGCAACTCCCGGCCCACTGCTAGGTACTTCTAAGCCTGTGCTAGGCTCAGGCGTTGACAGCGAGGTAGAATTAGGGGAGGGAAGTGAAAACCCTCTTGCATTACAGCCTGATAATGCTCCAAAAATAATTGGGAACAATGCTCCTGTTGCAGCAGCTGCAGCTGCTGCTGCTGCTGTTTTTGCATCATCTATGGTAGCTGCTGTGGCGAAATTAAACCCTGATCCAAAGTTTGAGCTTCCAGTTGCAGCTGCAGCAACTGCTAGTGCTGCTGCTATGGTAGCAACTACTGCAGCTGTTGGTAAGAAGTATGAGCAGCTAGAGGCTTCTCCTCACTTACCAGGTGGAGAGGTTGGATTCTTCAATAAAGTAATGGGCTTGAGGAATGAGGAGGCAGATGATGCTAGTCATGAGTTAAGTGGTAGTGGCAAGGAGCAAGATGCTTACCAAGCAAACTCAGAAGAGAGAACATCTGACAGATCAGCAGGTGGTGATAGCGTTAGTAGTGCAAGGTCAGATATACCCCTTGATGATGTTGCAGATTGTGAGATATCATGGGAAGAAATCACCGTGGGTGAGCGTATCGGACTTGGTACTTCACTTTTCATTTTTGGTTGTCATGTTTCTTTTTGTATTTACCTATATTTAGGTTGAACTCACTTCCTTGTGTGTTCTTTTGTGTTTTTAGGATCATATGGAGAGGTTTACCGTGGAGATTGGCATGGAACTGTAAGTATTATGGGGCTGACCTTGACATGCTAATGCATCTGAAACTATGCATCACACACTAGCTACTGTAGCCTTCAGAAAAATATTTTCCTTCTCCTGGTTTGTGAAAAGAAATTTTATCAACATGATACCTGCTTCTACAAGCTATATGTGGCCGCAAGTAAGAATTGAAAAAATCATAAAGGGCTGCCTTGTGTATTAGGCTCCACAAAAGCAAAGTTTAAGGGGGTCAAATGTCCAATACAAGACCAAACCTGGCTATGATATAGTCATACTAAGGAAACTTTTTCTTTCAAATCTAGTCGAGAGTGTGGAGTGCACTTTCCTCATGTTTCCTGTAGAACATTCCCCAAGTACCCTAGAAACTTGATCTTTACCATCCATTCATTATTGTATATCATTTTTGTTCTAGGATTTTAATTCCTAAAACCTTTTTTTTAGTGCCCAACATTTTGCTCCATGTTGAATGATTAACAGATCATCTAGTCCCTCCATCCCAACATAAACTTAACATTTTCCATCTGGTCCGTCTCATAATAAACTTAGCATTTCTATTTTTGGGTATTACTTTTGTGAAATTGACCAAACTACCCACCCCCAAACCCATGTGCCAAAAGCTTCTTTCTTAAATCATGTAGAAAAAGCGAGGGCTTTCTTGTCTAAATAATTTTTTCTTAATCTTTGTGCATAAAGCAAATGTTAAGTTTATATTGGGACTGATTGAGTAATACTTTTAATATTTGGGGACCATATTTGGGGACCTTTGAAATACCCAGTAAACTTTCAATAATATATCTTAAAGTACTTAGTGTGGGCTTCATTTATTGTGGAACTTGGGTTGTCAAGAAAATTGTCTTGTGTTTAATCAAACAGCTTGATATTGGTATGATAACTTCTCCACCTGCTGAATTCCTGAAGCAAGATTTCCATATTTTGACTGTTGTTGCATTTGGCTTTACTTCCTATGTCTTTTGTCTGCCGTTTTGTGTTTGCATTCTAGTGTTTCTCACTAGATATTGAGTCTATTATCAAAATGTAAATTAAAAGTTTAGCCCTTATTTACAATGTTCAGGAAGTAGCTATTAAGAGGTTCCTGGATCAAGATATTTATGGTGAGTCTCTTGAAGAATTTATAAGCGAGGTAAAATATTTTCCCGTGAAGCTTGTCCACTGTACCTGAGTGCGTTTTGTGCATGGAGTATGCTTACATCATTTGCCCCCACCACAGTATTTCTGTTGTGGAGATAGGAGACTATTTAAATATGAGCTTTATTACTTGTTGTCTTGTTTTTTGTCTTATAGTTTAGCTTTCGATCATGATGCGTGTTCGATCTCTGCTCATTTATCAAATTAGCATTGTATTATCCACATGACAGGAAGCTAGCTACAATCTGGACTGAAAACTACGCTGTCAAATAATACTAGATTCAGAAGATTTGGATATTAGACTGCTTCTTGTGGAAGCTTCTCTATCTAGATGGAATTTGGATTGTTGTAATGCAGAATACAACAAAGTCAACTACAACTAAAGCTGGATATAAAGTTTCTAATATCTGCTCTGAGTTTGAGTTAGCTCCATACAAGGAATTAGATTAACCGTAGTGAGCATTGCCCATTCCCCTTAGAGATTATTCTTTGGCTTTGTCATTGAAACATCAGGGTTGATCTGGATCTTAAAGTACATTTTCTACATATATAAGATTTCTTTTCAGTTATAAGATTTTTGCATATGACTTTATTTTGTCTTTGATAATATGACTTTAATTTTCTTCGAAGCATTTAAAGCCTGTGTTGAATTTGAAATTTTAAGCTTGTTGCCGAACTGAAGGTATTGATTACTGATGGTCTCATGACTAGGTACGGATCATGAAAAGGCTAAGGCATCCAAATGTTGTCCTCTTCATGGGAGCTATTACTCGTTCTCCAAATCTTTCAATTGTTACAGAATTTCTTCATAGGTATAAGCTCTCTTTGCTGTGCTTTTCTATATAATAATAAAGAAATAGTAATACATTTCAATTAACGTGGCAAGAAATGGAATCTCTAGATGCTCATGACAGTTATGGAAAGGAATACGTATTTTGATTGTTTTGGTTGGTTGTTTATAGCAGTGGGTTATAACGTTTGTCCCCAAACGGGAATTTGACCTCCTACTTAATGCTTCATAAAGTGACTGCAATATGAAGTTACTGCAGTTGCATAGATGACCCCTTAGTCTGGTTAATCCGAGGATTCCTTGAGGAGATCCAATACAAACTAAGATGATAGGTTCTAAAATGGCTTAGTCCTTTGTTTGTTCTGCTAGGAAGCAAACTTGTGACATTTGCTTCAAAATGTCTGTCCAATTTAGCGACAAGATGTAAGTTGCTTGTAAAAGGATCGTGAATTTTGAGTCTATAAAGTGAATAATAGGTTAATAAGAAGTTACTTGTGCATAGGCTTATGAAATGTAGCTGTAGATGCTATGGTTGACTGGGATAGCGTAGGTTTAATGTGGTTAACAGGGGCTTTTAGTTACAGTTCAAATATTTTCCTTATCTGCTACCATAACATGGACGATGCCGAGTATCTCAAGTCTGTCAAATTCTGATGGATGAAAGCTGAACAAAACACAACCGGAAAAAGAATAAAGGGAAGAGAAAAGGAAAAGAAGCTGTGGGAGTGGCTTACGGCCACTGTTAGACCCACACCGCAATCAAAACTGCCATCATTGGTTCAGCCTAACCAGTTCCACCACCGCTATTGGCTAACCAATCAGCTTTGACCATCGCAATTGCCCTCAAGAAAGAGTGCTATGAAAACAAGTGGTGCCGTTTGCCACCAAAATGTGCTCTCTTACTATTGCGGTTGGTGCTGCTTCCACCACCAATGCCACCACAAGAGAGGAAAACCCAGCTTGTTTCTTCCATGTCCAGGCGTGGAGGCATCGGCTAACCAAAAAATTTCCTAGGTTATCTGGTATTGAACATTGACGACAGAAAGCCTCCTATCATTCATTATCAATTCTTTAGTTCTCATTCAGTTTCATGATTGATTTTGTGTCAAGTTTGATTCATATTGTTAATTTTCAAGTTCTTACGGGAATAGGGATTTTTTTTTTTTTTTTTCCAAGCATGGTAGGGAAGGTGTCGGATAATTGAAACTCATCATGATTGGAGGTGGGAGATCATGCTTAATAATGATGATTAGGGGTTAGAAAGTTGATGTGCTAGAAAGAACTCCCTCCCCAACCTCCTTGAAAGGACTTTCGTGATAATCTTGTAGACACTAGTTACAAGGCTAATAGGGGAATAATCCCTAACCTTGATCGATTAGAAACTAAGGCCCAGTTCGGGGTTGCCAGTTTTTGGTTTTGAAAATTTTCAACTCTTTGTAGAAATTTAATTTAAAGCTCAATTTTTTTATGCTTATGCTTCATTTTCAAAACTGACAACAGAAAACAGAAAACCAAAAAAAGTGGTTTTTTAAAAACTGGTTTTGAGTTTTCAAAAAAACTGAAAATTGGCAACTGACAACCACCCCAAACAGGGCCTAAGGTGATGAATATAGAATTATGCTCTTTCAACAATCCCTTGCTCATGGAACTGTACAAGAACACCCATAAGGTCATCCTTTATTTCTTTTAGGTAAGGTAAATAATTGTATCAACAACAAGTCCTGCCAATCCCTATGTAGTTCAGACAAGGATATTTCAGATGAAAATCCTATACCAAATCAGCTAGAACAAATTGATCCCGGAACATCCGGTTATTCCTCTCCAACCAATTATACCAAAATAGAGCAAACATAGTGCATCTCCAAAGAACCTTTCCTCCTTTTGTGCCCCAAAACCTTTGAATCTAATCTGAAAACATCAAATCAAAAGAGGACAAATCCAACATTCACCAAAAATACCAAAGAGGGGCTGCCATGCATGCCAGGCAAACGAACAATGTAGAAAGTATTTTCATTCGTCTCCGAGCTCCTGTAACACATCACAAACATCGAGTAACAAAAGCTTGTCAAATCTTCTCCCCTGCCTCAGATTGTTGGTGTTAACTTTATTAAGAACTGCAGTCCAAATGAAAGCACACACCTTGATAATAGGAATTTTGGCATCCCAAATGAAAGGAACTAAGGGGGAAGGATGAAATAAGGGCATTCCTTTATCATCCCCCAACAATTTGGAAAAAAGCCATGGTGAAGCTATCGGTCCCCAACGCCTTCTCCCTATTCATGGTTCTCTCTGTTTTTTATTATTTATTTATTTATTTAAATAACACGGGTATCCATGTCGAACATTGCCCTTTACCTCGTCTTCCTCATACGATCACCCCCATAAGATCTATCTTTGACTCTTGTTATTGATATTAGTTTTGTGACAGTTTCGTAAGAGATGGTAGGAATTATCTTTTGGCAGAATTTCGTTGCAAAATTGGAAAAAAGTATCAAGAAAGATGCTTTTCAACCTTTATAAATAAAGAGATTCAATCTACAAACATCAGGTTGACTATTTGGTGTGACAGTCCTCTGAACTTTTCTTCTATGACAGGGGTAGTTTGTACAGATTACTTCACCGGCCTAACAATCAATTAGATGAGAGGAGGCGCTTAAGGATGGCTTTTGATGCTGTGAGTGTCTATTGTTCCGTCCTTCAATGTACTTCAATATTGATCAGCAACCTTATGGTTTCTTTTTGCGAAAGATTTTCATAGTATTATATGTTGCATGGTAGGCAAGGGGAATGAATTATCTTCATAACTGTTCACCAGTAATTGTCCATCGTGATTTAAAGTCACCGAATCTTCTTGTCGATAAGAATTGGGTTGTTAAGGTTAGTTCTCATCCCTTGCTTGAAGCTCAAACTATGTTTCCTATTCCATGTTTAGTTAATTATTCATTTGTTATCATCTCCTGCACTAGGTTTGTGATTTTGGCTTGTCTCGGATGAAGCACAGCACATTTCTTTCTTCTCGGTCAACAGCAGGGACTGTAAGTTGTCATAATGGTAGTGTCCTTCAAATTTTATTATTTTTGATCCAATAAAATGAATTGGACAACTTCCATTGCAAGACATTCCCAATACAACACAGTTGAATGCTTTTTTGCATTTATGTCATTCAATTAATCTTGCTTTGTTGATCTTGCTATGCTTCTGAGTTCTGAGTCATTTGTTGATGGTGGGTTTCTCTCTGTTCATGGTGGACAATGCCTGCCATATTAACTTGATTTTCCATTTTCAGTGTGGTGTTACAAACCTATTGCGGAACTTAACTTAATTGAACATACACAGACTGCTGTACTTAATGAATTGTTTATCAACCTGACAACCTTAAACATAAATGTTACAAGACAAATCATAATATTGATAGAAACAGTTATTGAAAGTACTTGGAATTGTGGAAAACCCTTATGTCAATATAAGAAGAAATCCACAGCCTGAATGACTTTATTTTACTACTCATTAAGATGTGGACTCAATTAGCCTTACTCTAACCTAATCCGTGGACTGAAATTAATTAATGATTCAAAACCCAAGGCACGTAGACCTTTACTCTCATCTAAGCCAAATACCATAGACAATCGTTTAAAGCTATAAGCTATTGGTTACCTCGAAGCTAATATTTGTTTTACTGTACAAACGCTTTTCCGAAAGCAGGTATAGATTGAAGTCTTATAGCATGTGATGAAGATGATGCCGTCCTCTTCGCTTGTACTCCACTCGAGATAAAAGAAACCTCTTGCCCGGTCGTAGTATCTTAGCTTCTTGAGCTCTGAAATTTGGTTCTCTTGGAGAATATTGATCTGAAACGATCTGAAACAATCTGTAGCTTCCTTTGCCCCTCACAGTACACACTAAGTCACAACTAACAATGTGATATCTAGAGATGTTAATGGGATAGGGCAGGGCGGGTGCAGAGGGAGGCACATCTATGCACAGATTTACTCTTCTGTCATCCTCCCGCCACCCACCACCCACCACCAATAATCATTTTCATATCCAAACCCGCCCCACTAGGTACAAGACGAGAAGTCGAGAACCGTAGTCTCTCCACTAACCGGCGGGCAGTGGTACCCACCTATATGTTACTTTCTACACAAGTACACAGAGAAAAAATAATAATAATAAACAAAAAAAAAAAAATGAAAAAAAGAGAAAGGATACCAATGCTTTGCAACATAATGGCTGAGCATCAAATGGCTTATTGACAATTAATCCTCAGTCACCAAAAAGATGACAGTTAATCATCATACAACGTTCAAGTATGTCTTTGAGCAACTTAGAATGCTTGATGGTAGTGGACCCTTCATAGGTTAACCTTAACATAAGAATTTGTTGGTTTACAAGCTATTCCATACTGAGATTTATCACTTTAACAAAAAAAAAAAAAATGGAAATGAAACTTTGACGATCTGTGAACAAGCTAATAAAGTCCCAACAATTTAGTATACATGCTCTTTTTATATACAACAGTTTGCAATTTTTTCTTTACTGCATAATCAGACTTTGTATTTATAATTAAGGTTTTTGCTTGGTTTTAGAAGTAATCTATATCCAACCCCTTTATCCTGGGTTAGACCCATCGGGTTTGGGTCCACTTATATGGGATTGGATCTGGGTGCAGTTCCCTAGACAATATCTGACCCTAGACCCGTTAACTTTTGCTATTTGTTTTATGCTTTGGTAAGATAAGGTGGTCCTTTGGTTGACGTTAAGAAACACAAGAATTAGAACTTCCTGGGAAGTAGATAAATGTGAAGTTGTGGTTGACGAAAATGGAGGAAGTGGAACTTTACAGGAAGTTCTTCTTCTCCCAAAATTGGGGGAAGTCACTTACTTTGTCCCTCTAAGGTAAGTGAGACTTCTTGCAGAAAGTTTTACTTCTTATTGTCAACTACACAAGTTTTCCCACTTCTTAGAAAGTTCTACTTCTTATTGTCAACTAAACAAGTTTTCCCACTTCTTAGAAAGTTCTAATTCATAGGAAATGCAACCTCATGGGAATTGCAACTTCCCGAAGTGAATCAAATGACCACTAACAATACAAAGAACATTTACAAGGTTTGTATCACAGACTTTGGACTAGGTACGAGGGTAATTTGAAGATGTGTTCATGCATTAGGTAATGTGACTATAAGTTTTAATGCATTAGATAATTGATTATTAGAACACAGTGATATATTCCAATAGGCATATAATGTGCGAATAGATAATATATAACTACCTTTGTTTCATATTAAGTGACATTTTAGCGTTAGCACTCAAACTAAGGATAAAATTAATTATAGAATGATTAAATGAAAGTGATCAAATTACCCTCGAATCAACCTTGACTATTCATCAAGGAAAAATTAGGGAAAGTAATGCATTGGATATGTACAAAGCACCAAATATTATGAAAAAAACAAAATTGGTTAAAAGAACACTTGATATGAAACGAAGGAAGTATATTTTTTAGTTGTAAACTTGTGACACAGGTTTGAGATTATCGTCATAAATTATAGTGTCCAAGTTATTTTGCCTTAAAATATGTACAAAATAAAATAACAAGTTTAAATATCTATGGGGATCCATGTATGATCTGCCAGACCTGCTAGAGGATCTGAGTCTACTCCTATATCAACTGCTGAATCTGAGGCCCATTCACAACACAAAACTGATCCTTGAACAGCCATTGGTCTTTTACAATCTCCTTATTTTGAATGGTTGAACACAAACTTGGTTCAATAGTTATAGGATCCATGCAACTAACATGGTTTGAAAAGTTCACCAATCATCAAACTCGAAGGACTGTTTTTCTGGTTGATTGATGGTCCCATCTAAAAGCCCCCTGTGCGCAAAACAAGCCCATTTTGTTGGTATACTGTCCCTATCAGATACTCCCTCCGTTTTTAATGAAGGTTACTATTACTATCGGGCACAAGATTTAAGGAGAGAGAAAGGGATGTGTAAACCCATTACCCTTACTTTAAGAGTTAGAGACAAAGAGTGATGGGGACATTTTTATGAGAGAGAAAAGTTGCAAGTGGACATGGGTATTTAGGTAATTTCGTGGAACTTCTTTTAACCTAGAATGGAAGTGTAACCTTCATTTACACATGCACCAAAACGGAAAGTGTAACCTTCATTAAACAACGGAGGGAGCATCCACTATCTCTAAATTTCAGTTAGCCTTGGAATGTCCATGGCTTGTTCATTGAGTAATTCGTTCCAGATCTTGGGCTTTATCATGACAGATGGCAATAATGAATTGGATGTAGAGTTGTAGACATGTTGAATGTTTTGGTCCGTACTGATTTACTGACTGTACATATATCAAGGAGTGTTTAAATGGAAGCAAGCTTCTTTGAGTTCTCTGTTTATGTTTTTGGGAAATGGTTAGACAAGTGCTTCTTTTAGTACCGGAATGATGTAGGGGTTGTTT
Organism: Mesembryanthemum crystallinum; assembly: GCA_030267885.1. Lineage (NCBI taxonomy): Eukaryota > Viridiplantae > Streptophyta > Magnoliopsida > Caryophyllales > Aizoaceae > Mesembryanthemum > Mesembryanthemum crystallinum. The sequence continues at coordinate 14,347 of BSSO01000662.1, forward strand.
AACTTTTAGACATACATTATTCTGTGCCACTCTGTGATACGAGTTGCCCATGTTTAATTGTTCGATAACCATTTATGTTTGTTGCAACTTGCTTTTAAAATACTTTACCGTGTAAAGAACATTGATTTTAATTGTTGTGTATCTTCTGCAGGCTGAATGGATGGCTCCAGAAGTGCTTCGAAATGAACCTTCTGACGAGAAGTATGTCCTGTGCTCTCAATGATACAGCACCTTTCGAATTTAATTATCATGTGCAGCTTCAGTTAATGCAACATACTCCCTCTGTCCTACGATGTTTGTAAAGAGAAAAATCGTCTTTAGTTCTCCTAAAATTGATAAGTTCTAAACTAGAATCCTTCAGGAACTATAAGCTTAGTAAGTCAATTATTCACCCGCTTACCTAAAACTCGTGGGTTCTCTTAACCTGATCACTTGTGTGTTTTAAAAATAATGGCAGATGTCATAATCACTTATATTCCCTAATTCTTTACTCAAATTTGATAATCTTTTGATAACAGGGGAAATGATCTTTTGATAACAGGGGAAATGATGTTTATGTTATTATGCCTGTTACGATGGTTGCAGCATCTAATACATAGATATCTTGTAGGTGTGATGTTTATAGTTTTGGGGTCATACTTTGGGAGCTTTGCACTCTGCAGCAACCATGGGGAGGAATGAATCCAATGCAGGTGGTTGGCGCTGTTGGCTTTCAGCATCGACGTCTTGACATTCCTGATAATATGGATCCTGTTATTGCTGATATCATCCTAAAATGTTGGCAAACGTGAGTACATACAATGTCATATATACATTTCTAATGAAGCATTCTGCATGTGCTTGAGGAGTTTGCAGTTCTTTAGGCTGATTCAACCTTTTTGTTAGCGATTCATTGCAGTTGCTTTTAGGGAAAACTTGGTGTGACCAAATTTTATATAGATCCCAACTTCCACTTTAGTTTCCTTTTTTCTTTCTCCTGTGTCAAACCAAATTCTGGTTTAAATTCAAAAACTTGTTGGTGTTAACAACTTGGTTTTTTAGCACACCAAGTAGTTCTATATGTCTTCCCCAAGTGTGCTGTGGAGTCAAATTCATATTTCACTTGGATAATGATGGGCTTTTGGGTGGTAGAAGTCTTGTGAGGGACATTTGAGAAAATATTGTGGACACTCTTGACTTAGCTAGCTGTAATAGAATAGCTCTAATTCGCATTGCATCATCATCATATTTAGAGTTAGAACTTACAAGGGAGATTTCTAGACCTACTAGATACTTTTTCTACGCACTAACCCTAGAGAAGATATTTCCTTACAATTTTCTACATTCTCTGGATATATTCTTCCTACATAGTTCCAGACTATGATTTTTGAACATAAACTTCTAGTTAAATATCAGATTAACCTAAACTAGAAATTATCTAGATACGTACTTCAAAATAACTAGAAATTTTCGTACTACAACATCTTTCTAACGCGAAATTTTGTTGCAAAAGATTATTGTTCCAACTAGGGTTGTCAAATAGGTCGTGTTCTTATTAGTGTTAAAGTTAAACGAGTTGATAATCTCTTGACCCAAACCCTAACCATTTATTAAACGAGTTAGAAACCCTTGACCTAGACATGAGCTATTTAATAAACGTATTAGCTGCTAATGACTTATTAACCCATTTATCCTTTTGTTTTATTTTCCCAAATTAGTTAGAAATGAAGAAAAACATTAAACTATCCCTAACAATCAAGCGTTCTAACTATATCTAATGTACATTAGATAGTCTCAAAATGTTAAATTGTTCAAAATAGGTGAAATTCTGTTAAATTAGTTACTTATTTCATGTTAGTTGTATTTAAATTTGGCTTATATAGTTAAACGGGCCGGAAACCGATCACTTTCGTGTTGAAAATCTCAACATTAACCTACCCATTTAATTAACGGGTCAAATAGTCTCTAACATTAACCTACTGTATTCATGCCTTTGTGTCGTGTCGGCATTGACAGCCCTAGTTCCAACTACTTATTCCCATGATGATTCTCGACTTTTCTTCATCTTCCACTTCCACAAACTTATTATATTCTTCATCTATTATCGGTGCTCATGTCAACGATCATTCCAAAACCTTGTTCTTCAAAACTTTTGCCTTCAAATTAGTTTTGCTTTCCTTTTGTTGGTGCTCATGTCACCAACAATCCTGCTGCTACACATTTCACCCGCGCAACGTCTAGATTTTCCTCTTTATCTTTCATTGGTGCCTGTATCAACAACTGTCTTGCTTATGCACATGTCATCATTAGCCTCAACCTTTATTACTTTTCTCCAAAAATTCGTATTTGAACTTCTCTTTATCACTCTTCTTTTTCATTGTCATTTAGACCACCTTCAACAAACTCCATATTCCGAAACTTCTTGACATACTTGATTTGAGGTGGAATTGGTTCATTATATTCATGTTTGGGTTATATTAGTGTAGAGATTGATCTTTTGCTATGATACAATTGATGGGTTTTTGGGTAGCGGAAGTGGGGTGAGCTACATTTAAGATAATATTATTTACGCTCTTCCTATGGGCAACTCTAGACAATAATTTTAATTTGCATTATATCGTCATCATGTTTATAGTTACAAGGGAGTTTTCTAGACCTACTTGATATTGCTTTTCAAACACTAAGTTCTTAGACAAGAATATATCCTTACAAGTTTCTATCTTTCTAGGTATGTTCTTCTTACATAACTTCAGACTATGGTTTTTTTTAATATAAACTTCTAGATAAATATCCAAATATCTTACACTAAAATAAATCTAGATAAATTTATTAAGCTTAGGTTGCCTGTTACTGTGAGCCAATGACACTGTTACCAATTCCATTTCGCTAATTGCTGCATACATTTGAAAATGCCTAAATGGTTCATCACGTATGGGTAATGGTGTATTCTAGCTTGACAAGGTGCATAAGATGCATGGTTGTAGCATGTTGGTGTTGATTGCTGTAACCATTCCAAGGTAGAAGAGAAGTATAGGAGGTGCAATGTTTAACATAGGCATGAAGTATAGTGTAAATTGTATTTCAGGTAGGAGAGAAATACAGGAAGCATAGCATCAGTCTACGAATCTTGCAATGAGCTACAATGTCACCGCCACTTTCTGTTAAATGTTCTTTTTCCCCTNTTATCTTTGTGGGAAGTAGGAAGTATTCAGGATGTTTGGTTGGCAAAAATGCAAGTAGAACTTCCTAGAAGTTATACTTACCACAAAATGGGGGAAGTTGCTCAACTAGGTAAGTAGACTTATCTGTATCAGCCAAACAGTTTTGGGCACTTCCTAGCAATTTTCTGGGAAATACAACTTCTTGAGTAGTTCAACTTCTCAAATTGAACCAAATGACCACTTAGTTCTATCTGAGAAAATTGCAGTTCCTTAGGAATTAAGTTTTGAAAGCCAGGTCTCCAGGCAATGTTAAAGATTTTGTCCATTGCTTATGTTCTTTCTTTCAAATTGTCGTGGCCCAAAGAGATGATACACTCTGGAGAATACCCATTTGTTGCGCTCCAGCCACACATTGCGAAAGTGTTTCCATAACTGCACATCTTGAAAACAACTTAGAGCATGGTTATCAATGCACACATATTGTTCATTTATCCCTCTCTCTCCTACTTTTCTCACTCCACCTCATATCCCTCGCTCCAACCTGTTGTTTGTGTTTCCTCATTCGCAATGCACAAAACAAAATGTCCACTCATCCCCCTCTCTCCCTAGTTTCCTTGCTCCACCACATTTTCTCTCATACAAAATGATAAAGATTTAAACGCCAGCCTCCAAGCACGCAACATGTGGAAATTTGCAGCGTGGACCTCACCCTTAAGCACAAATTTTTGTTTAAAGTTTGAACATTTGATCAAATGTTCATCAATATGACCCACTTGTAAGTGTTGTACAATAATTGTACCAGGTATCAAGTATCGGCCAATATGTATTGCTTCAGCCGGGACGTGGTAGTATTTTGTGTTGGCGATACGCAAATTCCTAGTATGTAAGGGGTTTCCTAGATCGTAATGTACCAATACGGCCTACAATGTCAATAATTGGCCAATCCTAAAATTCATGCTGTGATTATCTCGACCCCATGAGGAAGCCCATATTGGTCCGCTTCCGTGACTTTGTGATCATAACCCGTATTGCAACCAATACTGCGATTTCAAAGCCCTGGGGCACACCCCAAACTCCCTTGTGACACCAATAAGCTTACCCCACAATGACCGAGCCATATCTTAATGCACTAAAGGGTGAGATCACATCTCACTTCTGGTGGTTCACCATACATGGACCTGTCTAATGATTCTACCCTGTGGGGCTCGGGTCGGTTCTGTTTCAGATTGATTTTGGGTTAAATCTAGTCATTTTTCCAGTCGTATATGGATTTTGGTCAGTATCAATTACAGGGGAATAAAAAGGGAAAAGATATTATGTGAAAAAGAATGCAAGTCTCGGTTACCTTGGAATGTGCACTGTGAATCCCTTGACTCATGGCCCTTTATGTCAATAACCAAGTCAACTACCTGACCAGAAATATTTACAGGTCTCCCCTGCTCCCCTTCTGTAAAAAGGTTGTTGTCCCCAAATTCAGCAGATTTAGAGCGTCAATGTCCTCCACTCTGGGCTTCGAAGCTTCATTGACCTTCCCTTGCTGTAAATCCTCACTAAAGAGCTGGTTGTCAGTGTCCTTCAGGCCTCGCGATCAGTGTAAACCTTCAAAATCAGCCCCCTCTGCCTTTTTTTTTTTTTTTTTTTTTTTTTTTTTTTTTTTTTTTTTNCCCCGTTGCCGAAATGCATCCTAAATCTTTCTTATGATAATATATCTATATATTGTATGTTTGCATTAGAGAAATCAGAGAAACTTTGATGGCACGTGAAAACATGAGTTTCAGCGGGAGAGGTATTAGTCAGAGCCTGACTCATAGAGTTATAGTAATGCACTTGAAAATAAGTCATTTGAATCATGAACATTAAAAGTTATAATGCGGTAGAGTTGGTTCTCTATGGAGGTGTGGTTTCCTCTTATAGATAGATGGTAAGTATATTGATGCCATCAAGCCTTGTAGGCCCTTTCCTTAATACAAACTAGAAAAGTAAGAGCTCTTGTTGACATGAATAGAATAGCGTGGCATGGACACAATGTTTCATTGTGGATGATACCCTTGTCCTTATAAAGCAACAAGGTTTTTCGGGCTTAGGTATGATATGGAGGATTAAGACTGTTTCATAATAGTAGCACTGCTCATCTATATTTGAACGAGTATAAACTAACATAATGCAGTTTTCAAATGCTATGGCCATGAGTGCAAGCATATCTCAAATGTGGGGGTTGTACTGTCAAAATTTGATAACTTGGAATTACTGGTAGATTGATGTGATGTTAATCACCGGGCAATAGGAAATATGATTATTATCAGAGCCACAATGACCAAGAGGTTTTGAGCTCGATCCCATTCGTGTGAGGGGGTGTAACAGGAAATTCAACTTTTGGTTGGGACTCCGGCCAGTAGGATAATTTAGGTTGAAAAATACTTGAGAGATCCAACTTTGATTGTGCAGTCTATGCTGTCCTCTTGTTACTGTTTATAATACTGACATGTTGAGATCAACTGATAAATCATATCTAATATGCTGTGAATCGGACATTGCAGAGATCCGAAACGCCGACCTACATTTTCTGAGATCTTGGCTGCACTGAGGCCGCTTCAGAAGCCTATAACAGGTTCACAGGTGCCTAGGCCAAGATCGTCAAGAGGGTGATACCCATCAGAAGGTTTAGGTATCAAGTTACAAAGGAGTTTGCAATTGATAAATTCTGTTGTTGGAAAGAGATTACATTGATTTACAACAATTGTTGCAAGAGGCGAGTTCTCCATAATCTGGAAAAGGAATTGTAAAAAGCGAAGCAGGGTTCAAAAATTAAAGAATATGCACACCAAATTTGAGATGATCGTGATTCTTTACGTCTTCTCGTTGTTATCCACTTTTGCTGCTGTCTATTCCCACCTGTTGTCATTGTTGTTGTTCTACTGTGATGTTAATTCTTTTTATGGCCCCACATTCCTAGTTTCTTCTTCTTCTTCTTTTTTTTTTTTTTTTTTTTTTTTTTTTTTTTTTTTTTGGCAGTGTACAGATTTACCAAGCATTCATGTAATGAAAAACTTTACTTTTTGTTCTCCCTTAACTTCATCAAGCAGTTAATCTATTCGGCATTCACAAACAAACCTTTAAATATTCTTCACGCATTAGTGAGCCAAAACACTCACATGAGCTACTTATGATGGAAAACATTGTTGTATGAAAAATTTGTCAGAAACCACATTTTATTTTATAATATGAATTTGGAAATTGGTTTCTAATAATCCAACCTTTCAGCAAGTTGTAAAAAATAATCTCACCTTTTATATTTACAAAGAATAATCTCACCTTTCACTATAGTTGCACAAAATTATAGTTGCACAAAACGATCCCGGGTGGATGCAATTACCTTCTCTGTTAGATTTTCATGACACGACGTTGACTATTATTTCATTTTTTTTATTGGATTTCTTTATACGTCATTAAATCTAATGGAGAAGGTAACGACATCCACCTGAGACTGTCTCATGCAACTATAGTGAAATGTGGGATTATTCTGTGCAAATATGAAAAGTTGGATTATTTTTTGCAACTCATTAAAAGCTTGGATTATTAGAAACCAAATAATCTATGAATTTTTATATAGCCACATTTTAAATTTTTTTTTCCTTAATGAAACAACCTTTCAAAATAGAAGTAATTCCGTTCAACTTTAACCACCTTTACCTCTTTTCCGGCCAAAAAAAGAAAGTGAACTGATTGAACTACCCTCACATGTGTTGCATGTGGTTCATTTAAGACTAATTACCCACCATATTACCTCCTCTTTCACCCAAGTGAATTAAGCCTTTATATAAGACCCTGCTTCATTTCCCAAGTTTATTTCCCCCATTTTACACTGAATTCCTCTCAAACCCATTGCACTATCTCTGTAAGGGAGGCGAAGGTTCACCATTGTTATCAAATTGTGAGGTAAGTTTTGTATTTTATTTCTACTTTATTTTGTATACCAATTCCAATTTTTGATTTTGCGGTTGAACTAGAATTAAGGTTGCTGAAATTCTTAAATTAATACGAAAATTGTGTTGAGAAGTTTTAATTTTCTCATTTTTACTTGTTCATTTACCAAGCTATGTAAACTTCAAGTACTACAAACTCATTTCATGGTAGACTTGATCAAAAATAACCCGACCCGCCCAGCCCACCCTATCCGTCCAGTTTTGGGACGGGTTTGGGTTGGGAAAAAGCGGATCGAATTCTGTTTCGGGTTGGCCCGGCCTGGCCCAATTGGTTTTGGAACGGGTATGGACAACAATTGTGGCCCGTTTTCTGGCTCGGCTCAACCCGAACTTAAGTAGAGGGAAAAAATTCGAAAATTAGAACACTAACTAAAACACAGTAAAAGTAAATAAAATTGAAGAGAAACATCAAAACCAAATGTATATGCATCCTGTCCAAAGGCTTTCGTACTAGCTTGATTACCATGTACATTTCATGGTTAGAATTGAACCATGATGTGGCACCAATTAAGGTGAAGCACCATGAATACCAACTTTCATTTAATATGGGTAAAGAAAGGAAGCTTGTTGGGTTGGGTCAGCATGGTAATCATCCGTGCTGCATTTCCATAAGCCATTGCTTACTTGAGGTATTAATTAATTACTTATACTGTTAGACGTTAGTACTGTTCTATTTTGTCTGCGTCTATGTAGCATTTGCAGTTCACTTGATTACAAATGCATCTTTTGCGATTTGTTTTTACTATTTCTTGGTTCAGTAATAGAGTACTATACATTGATAAAAAGAAAAAAAGAAAAAAATAAATAAATCCCATGGGCAGCCCGATCTCGGCCCGAAACCCGAACGAGACGGGTTTGGGACAGGGGATCCGACCCGTTTGCGGGGCAGGCCAGCCCGGCGCGAAATTTTGGGAGCAAATTTTAGGATGCGGCCTGGCCTGAACCCGCCCCGGCCCCGAGGTTTGATCAGGTCTATTTCATGGCCTTCGATGTCATTGTGGCATGGCTCTTTGTGACATCCTGGACAGAGGATAATCCAAGGAAAAGGTTCTTTGCTTGTTCCAATTAAATAGCTCAACTAGGACTCGGGGCTGTAAGTTCTTTAAGTGGTTTGATGAAGGCAACATTGAATGGCAAAGAGATGTCACTAATGCTGTTATTAGGGAGAAATTCGCTTTAAAGTTGGGCATGACAAGGTTGCAGAGAGAGGTGGCTGCGTTGGAAACACAAAAGACAACTGTGAAGGCTGAGAATGCAAGATTGAAGGTCAAGTGCAATGCTTCTGCAAATAAAATTAAAATGCTAAAGAAACAAGGCAATGATACTAGTAGTAAGATGAAGGCGTTAACTGCCATGGTTGTTGTGTTTATTATAGCATTTGTGTTTGCTAGGTATATTTGAATGTAAAATGTAACTTGTGTTCGTTATTTGTGAAATTAATCAAGGACTTGTATTAGTATGTAGGCAGCCTTGTATATTTGTTATGATATTCAATGAAATGGATGGGTGTTCTTACATTTGGTAATATTTTTTGTGTAGTAAATTGCAAAATGCAATTGAGCTATTTGTGAAAAAAAATAGTCATTAATACATAAATGGAACATGTGTCATAAACATTGTTTGCACCTGATCATACATCTATAAGGGGCTAATCTACATAAGTGGCAAAATATACACCCCTTGATCAAAATATAAAGTGACATCAGTACATAATATTCATGTCCAAAAGACTAATAAAAATAGCAATTTGTCCCAAACACTTAAACAACTACAAAAATATGGCTTCCAAATAGGATTAGGCTGGTAGCTTGTGTTTTGAACTTGATTGATCAAGTTCATTGTGGCCTTGAGCCTCTCCTTTGTAACCATGGTAGGTTGTTGATGAACTGCCTTTACTAGCTTCCTCTTCTTCTTGCTTGGTTGTGTACCTCCTCCCTGACATTCATTTGTAGACATTGAAGACCCCTCTGCAGTGGCAAAGGCTACCTGTGAACTGGCATTGAGTGCAGCCGGATGACTTGACTGGGATGCTTGCGTGTCTGGCTGAGATGGTGTCATAGACATAGGTGGTTGAGACAACTGTTCATGCCTAATCTCAGATTGTCTTGAACTTTGCTGGGATGTTGTGGAGGGATCATTATAACCTCACATTCTTCCGATATGGGAATTGGGGTGTTACAAACTCCCACACTTAAGAACGCAACGTCCTCGTTGCGCCGTATGCCCTCATCTGGCCCTAAAAACCACCCCTGCTAAGTGGAAGCTGACCTGGACTCTACAGGACCACAGGCTTAGCCCACGGTCGCAAAGTTACTCCGATAGCAACTGTAACAGTTCAACCTAACCACCTTCGCAACACAACCCACGACGGTGGGAAGTCCCCAAATGGGCCCATAGAAGGGGTCACTTCAGCCCAAAAGGCAAATGCCTTGTTGTTTAAGTGGTTGGACTCCATCACCTATACACCAATCACAATTCTCACATTCTTCCGATGTGAGACTTGGGGCGATACAAACTCCCCAACTTAATAACGCAACGTCCTTGTAGTGCCATAGGCTCAGCCCATAGTCTCAGGGTTGCTCTGATACCAACTGTAACAGTTCAACCCAACCACCTTCGCAACACAACCCACGACGGTGAGAAGTCCCCAAATGGGCCCATAGAAGGGGTCACTTAAGCCCAAAAGGGAAATGCCTTGTTCTTTAAGTGGTTGGACTCCATCACTTATAAACCAATCACAATCCTCACATTTTTCCAATGTGGGACTAGGGGTATTACAATCACTTTGCCATCAATCCCAACTTTGCTTCCCCATGCAAATAAAAAATAGGAAAGTTAACTGATTTTATCAATTCAAATCTAACACATTAAACCACATAGCATACTTACAACTTTCCTTCTCCTTTTGGTTTTGATTGATGAGGTTGTGTTACCTTGTTCCTTGGTCATTGGTCTGCCCCCCTTTGATATATCCTTAGCTGCACCTTTGCTTATCCATTGCTGGGTTCTTGCAAGTTCTTGTGTTGTGTCCCAACTGCCCACATCTCTGACATTGGTTGTCTTTGCTCTTTTGACAAACCTCCTCTCTTGATCCTCCCCTTCTTCTTTTCATTTAGATTTATCGGAGGGTCTTCTAGGCATTCCTTTGACGATAGGTGGTTCAGGGTCTTGGTAAGGGGTATGCTCTCAATGGTTAACCCTTGGCATAGGGTTAATTATCCCACCATAAGCTCTCATGTATGCTGCAGTTGAGTAGTACTCATGCACATAATCCTCTAGGTTCCCTCTCTTCCATTGATACAAGCAACAACATGTGTGCTAGGAATCCCAATCAGATTCCACTTATAGCACCCACACTTCCAAGTAGCTAAGTTGACAATGTGTATGTCCATCCTATGATTAACCACAAATATATACTAACCCCAGTTGGATGAACTGTGCATTTATTAGCTTCATTTCTAGACCAACACTATTTTGTCCCCACAAATGGAGACTTTCCAGTATAACCCTTCATACCTTCACTCTTTCAATAAATCCTCTTCATCATGTATCTTCTTATCCACTCCATAAAAGTCAGTATTGGCTTGTCTCTAGCCTCTCTTAACACATTGTTGAATGATTCACTATGTTGTTGAGAGACATATCAGACTTATATTTAGTGCTGAATGCATGCTTTGCCCAATAAACAAGTGGGATTGCTTCTAGGTACTTAAAAGCATCCTTTGAGAGCTTTTTGATTTGAGCCATGTAAAAGTCAAAGTCCACCTGCAACAGTAACAAAAAAGCCAAGGTTATGAACAGGTGTGCTAAGCTAATGAAAACAAAGCAGAAGCCTTAAATATATCTCACCTTTATTGTTGCTGAAGCAGCTGCCCAAAAGCTCTCTTTGTAAGCATTGCCATGCCAACTTAATTTGAAATCGGCCCATATATGCCTTATGCAAAATCTAATGTCAGCAAGAGGCACAACTCTTCGGAATGCTTCAAGTAACCCCTACAAACATAGGAAACATCAATCATATTCAACAATTAGTTGCGTGGTCAGCCGCCTAGCTGGGGAGGATTCTAAGGCTAGATGAATGCCTTGTTCTTTAAGTGGGGGTGAGTGTAATACCCCAAGGATTTCATGGTTACGGAAAGTTAAATGGTTTGATGGTACTACTCATATCACCAAGGTGTATCTTCTTTTGACGGAGCCCAAACCCAAGAAAATCTAAAGTTAAGTGTGCTTGGCTGGCAAGGGTGGTTGGCCGCCTAGTACGGGAGGCTGCTAGTGCTACCATGAACTACTCTCTTGGTTGAGAACTAACACTACAGATCACCACAAGTCTTTCTAGCATGCTTTGTCGTCACTCGCATGCTCATGAGAAAATTCTTCCCATGAGGTCACCCTTTCCAATACTACTGCCAGCCAAGCACGCTGAATTATGTTGTTTCTTGGGTTTGGGCTCCGTGAAAAGAAGATACACCTTGGTGATATGAGTAGTATCATCAAACCATTTAAGCTTTTCTTAACCATGAAATCCTTGGCATATTACATATCCAAATACCTCTCAGCTAAATACTGAGATGTCATCTTAGAGTTGACATCTATCCACAATTATGCTCTAGATTCATGCTCTTTATTTGGAATGCCTCCTCATTCTTTAATTTTTTTTGCATGAACCTTGAAATTGCATTTATTTGTGCTACCACAAACACACTCCACTCTCCTAGCATGGTTCCATGGTGTGGGACCCGGGACCCCGTCCCCCTCCGGGCGGAAAAAAAGGCGTCCCCGTATTTCTGCTCTTAGCGTTTGTTTGTTTGTTGGGGTTGTCATAGCCGTTTTTATCATGTTTTGTTTGATTTGTTTTGCAATGTAGAGAAGTCGCCACCATATTTTAGGAATATGGAAACCGCGAAGGCATCAAACACGAATATCTATAAAGATACCATGTTTGAGCCAAATGCGCCCTACTCCCGTTATAGGGCGTGAGTTCATGTAGCCCAAAAGAGACTTGAGTTTAGAGATGTGGACTCTACTCAAATGGATCAAAAGTTTTGTCAATGCATTCACATGATGTTCAGCCCAATTTCTAGTTTACGTCTAGGTGGTTTATGCACCCATAAATAAAGGTGGTTGCTTTGATACTCATGAATGGATTCAATTGTGTGAACTGAGCCCATTAGAGCCCATATCCATGAATGAAATCAACGGGTGAATCGCAAGCGCTTGGTGCATTGATTCCATTTAAGACGTTTTACAAGTTACATGCTTTGCAATATAATAGATTAGATGACCACGATTTATTTAGTGATGTTTAGCCAACTGAACATGAGATTCAATTCATGTTAAGTTCATTTAAATCTCAAGACATGTAATTTAAGCCAACAAATCGCATAATAAATGTCATCTAAGGGCTAATCATGATAAGAAAAAAAGCATGTCAAAATGAAGAATAAATAGGAAAAGAGATTTTCACCAAAGTAGAGTGCCCTTGGGATAGCTCCTTGGATTCGAACTTCTTTTGCTTAAGTACGGTCTTGGCAAGATCTCAATTCTCGGAGGATGTAAATGGGTCTTTGGGTTGTGTTTGATTCGGTGGTGCTTGGGTTTGATTTATGGTGTTTGAAAAGGTGTCCTTTTGTGCTGCTTGGATGTAATTTGTGGTGTTTGGGTGAGTGTTTGTGGTGCTTGGGTGTAATTTGTGGTGCTTGGAATGGTGTTTGGATGATGATGGATGAATATGGTTGAAGGTGGATGAAGGTAGATATGATTTTGGTGGAATAAGGTTGAAGAAGGATAGTGATGGACGTAGATTAGGCTCACTCTCTCTCTATTTGGGCATAGTAACCTTGCTTTAGCCTTTTTATGATTATGTGGGGAGTTCCCTCTAATCAATGTGGCTTTCTTGATCTTGCTCCTAATTGTCCACCATTTGGAATGAAGGGGAGAGGACGTATTTATAGGGAGCCAAAACTTCGCAATTAAGGAAGGCTGAAGAGTTGCATCAGTTGGAAACTTTATGCCGGCCCAGGAGGGCTCCCACCGCCCTGGCAGGGGTGTGACCGGCCTGGCGGTCTTGAACTGCCTGACTGTTCTAGCGGTCCCAAGGCCGTTCTGGCGGTCCTCCTTACGCACTGGCGGGGAGCCTGGTCAACGGTACGACAGCCACCTGATTGGCCGAGAACTAAAAGTTAAAGAGTACTTATTTTTCCTAATTTGGTATGTACACATGGATCTGGGTCCATTTGCTCTTTTTGCGGGTTTTTGGCCGGATATTTGATCCGTTTGCCGCTCCATGCTCGGTTTTGGGTTAGTAAATTTCAAATGGCCATAACTTTTGATCTGGGACTCCGATTTAAGATCCGATATTTGGTGGGAGCCAAGGATGATCTTGCGTTAGGCGTTCATCATATCCAAGTCGACTATTGTTGTCGTCATCGGGCGGGGCGAAGACTTTAGAGACACCGAGTGGGGAGTCAACAAAAGCCCCCACTTGACTGAGCTCTGGGAAGAGCGAAATTCAAAGTAGTCTGAGACCCGCCTGGGGTGGGAAGTCTGGACTGTTCCTGGGGTGGGACACGCGTGTAAAGGTGGAGAGCCACCTGTTGAATGAGAGGAACGAATTGGATTTCGTTCTCCTAGAATGCTGAAAAAGGTTTGTCGAAAAACCTGTTTTGTATGTACAAAGTGGAATCGAGTTTAATGTGTGTTAAGTTGAAGGTCCACCTGTTGAATAAGAGGAACAAATTGGATTTCGTTCTCTCAGGCCGCTGAAAGGGTTATTCGGAAAACCTATTTTGCGAATACCGAGTAAAATCGGGTTTAATGTGTGTTGAGGTGAGTGTCCACCCTTTGAATGAGAGGAACAAATTGGATTTCGTTCTCTCAGACTTCTGAAAAGGTTTGTTGAATACTTGTTTTTGTGAATACCGAGTTAAATCGGGTTTGAAGTGTTTTAAAACTGTGTTGGTGATGCTTCACCGTGGAAGGGTTAAATGCTTTGTGAATGTTGAGCCATGTCAGGCGCTTCTGTGAAACCCCAAGCTTTTCTATAGTTGTTTTCAACAAGTTTCGAGCACGAAACTTTTTATAAGGTGGGTATAATGTAATACCCTATAATTTTCCTACTACTTTTGAGTAAATGAAAATGATTATTTCCATGATTGTAATGTTCTAAAGAAAATATTTATAAATGTTAAGAGTTTATAACAAAATGATTTGTTAGTTAAAGTCAAAATGTTACAAGCACGAATATTAATATTTCATTATCGGTTTTGATCAGTTAAGTGTGAATAGTTCAGTTTAAGTGTGATTATATTTTATTGGAGTTACAATTCCATTTAATTAGGAATTTCAGTTAACAGTTTTAAATTATTTGGGTATTAGAATAGCATACCCACAAGTGAAAAATATGGAGGATTAATGGAGTTGGTTTAGAAGACTAGTACTAGAATTTGGAGTATTAGTTAAGAGGGAGCTAGATTTAGAAATATTGTTAGTAATTAGTGGGTAAGTAAGGTGGGACTATAAAAAGGGAAATAGGCACTTACTTCCCACATAACACAGAAATCTCAACAATTTCTCTTCTCTCTCTCGACTCTTTTCAAGTCATCACCACACCACCACCGACAACACCACCACCGACTCCACCGCCACCATCGCCACCACCAAGAGCAGCCATTGCCATCGTCAAGAGAAGCCACCACCGCCGCTGCCCATGAGCTGCTGCAGCCACACAAACGCCTCACCACCTCCTTCGGCCTCTATCTCGCGCGCACAACAGCAGTTGGTGAAGTGGTGCTCGAGCCACCGCCGGAGAGGATCCGGTGTTGCCGCCACCATTCAGCCATGAGCTACTGTGGACAGTGGCTCCCCGGGAAACTTAGCGCCCCACAACAAAGGATTGGATGGTGCGTGCATGTGATGGACCGCTAGAGGGTCATGTTTGCATGGTGTCTTGGTTGCTTTTATGATTTGAAATGTGGTGACCTCGTTTATCATGTTTCATTCGATTATTAGTCGGGGGACTATGCTTAAGATGACGCCACCATATTTTAGGTAATATGGAACCGCTTAATAAAGGGTTTGAATACGAATATCTAGAGAGATATCATGAACAAGCCGCTTTTGCGCCCCATTCCCGGATGGGGAATAACTTCTTAGGCTCAATGGGAGAGTGGAGTTCGGGAGTGTAAAGTCTATTCAAATGGAACAAAAGCTTTGTCATTGTATTTACATGGTGTTTAACATTTTAGTCCGATTCCTAGTTTATGTCTAGGTGGTTTATCACATGTCATCTACCAAGAATTGTGCATTAGCCAAGTAAACATGAGATTCGTTTTATGCATGATTTATTTAAATCTAGAGACAAGTCAAGCCAACAAATCACATGATGAATATTATCTAAGAGTTAATCATGATAATAAATATGTTATGCCAAAATAGAAAAAGAAATGAAAACTGATGGGAAAGAGATCGTCACCAAAGTAGTGTGCCCTCGGGATAGCTCCTTGGATTAGAGCACCTTTTGCTTGAGTATGATCTTGGAAAGATCTCGATCCTCGCAGAATGTAAAGTGGGTTCTTGAAGGGTGTTTGATTTTGCGGTGCTTGGGTTTGATTTGTGGTGCTTGGGTGCGATTTGTGGTGCTTGGGTATGTGTTTGGGATGAAGGTGGTTGAAGGTGGATGAAGGTGGTGATGATTTTGGTGGTATAAGGTTGAAGGAGGATGGTGATGGAGGTGTATTTCTCTCTCT
>BSSO01000663.1:0-30211 GCA_030267885.1 Mesembryanthemum crystallinum
ACAAAATATTATTATTTTTTTTTTTGGGGGGGGGGGTTGCAGTAGAGAGCGATATCCCTAAATTTTATTAATTGGGAATAAGTCATGCCCATTACATCCTCAAATAAGATAATATAAAGTCCCACAACAGCGAAATTAACCTCATGATAAAGATGGAGAATCCGGACCTCCCAACTAGTGTCTGTAAGCAGCATGCAGCATTGTAAGATCAAGAAATAGTTGGGATTCTATGCCTTTAGATAATCTCGGAGAGGAAGTAGAGTGACTTCCAAATCAACGTCAAGTTTAAATCTTATTTTTAAATCATATAATATGCATCCAATATATTATTTTTACTACGCAAATGATGATATGAACTGAAAGTGCTAATTTTAACTGAACGAACAATTGAAATTAAACTAAATTTAATATAAAATGAATAAGTTGAAATGAATACACCGTTGTTATGTCATGGTTGAAAATACTGAAGCAAAATTTGTAGCTTCAAAGTCTCGTGCGTTAAAAATATCTCAATTTTTGAACCAAAAGAGAAAAGTTCTCATTAAAAAAAATAGAAGGACAACAGTGACATTTTAAGCTGGAAGCGGAACCAGAACACTGAAACTAACCTTATCCCGTAACGGCGAAAAAACACGCCTGATTTCTTTTGTCATCCAACACCAATTTTTTAAATGGAAAAAAAGGAGGCAACAAAAAAGATAAAAAGAAAAAAGAACATCAGATCACCACGTGGCAAATTCGACGGTGGAGACACAACTGAAAAATCAATCTGAACCGTCAATGGCATGCATCGGCGCATCATCATCATCACCGGCAAATACCTGGACATAAAATTAAATTTTTTAAAAAGCGAAGCGGAAAAAGAGTAGAGCTTTTTGAAGAGGATGAGCAGAGTAGTATAAAAAAATCAAATAAATTTCCAAGCTTTTTTTTTTTTTTTTTTTGGTTTGCTTTTTTAGTTTAATTTTTGGCTTCGAGTTTCACGGCAAAGATTACAACACACAAGAACAAAGGCTTAAGCTTTTGTTGCTTTCTGCTGCCTTTAATGGAGGGTCCTTAGTTAGTCTCTTTCTCTCTCTTGTTTTCTCTCTCCTCTTCAAACTCTCCAGCTGAACCCACTCCTCACTCCTCACTCTCACTCTCACTCTCACTCTCATCCCTCAAATCCTTCCTGCATTTACTCTCACACCTTCTTCTTACCGGATCTACCTTCTTCCCTTTCATCTTCAAGTAAGTCACTCCACAATTTTTCCTGCATTTTTTTTTCTTTTTTTTAGAGTTGTTGCTTCTCTTTCGTTGATCTGGTGATTTGTGTTCAGTTTTTTTTTTTTTTTACCCAGTAAGAAATTGTCTGTTTGTTGAAGCTCTGTTACATTTTTCTTGGTATTTTTGGGCTCAGTTTTTTGTTTTCCCCTTTTTTTTTGGGTTGGGGGTGGGGTAATTTAATTTTGAGAGTAAGTGTAGAAATGTGTTTAGGGTATTTTGATTGTGGCTGGTAATTGTTCAGTAAAAAAGGGGTTGGTGGTTTACCCAGCTTTAGATTTGTTCATTAGCTTCTGCTTTTTTCTAGTCTTTCTCCTTTTAAGTTCTGGGAAACTCGAGATTATGCCTACTAATTTACTGTCTCTAGCAATTTATCTTCAGCCCTGCTCTTGGGTCTTAAAAAGTAGTCAAATTAATACTGATGGAAGGTTGATGTTTAGTGAGCAGTACTAATTTTTAGCTTTAGTCGTCTTTCTTTGACTAATTTCATGTCATGATCAGCTAAAAGAATGTTTAGCCATTCGTGTCTCTCAAAATTAGAATAAAATTAAATCTACGGTTATCTTATTTTCTTGCTTTTTAATCAGTACACTGGGATAAAGTTGAGTTTAAAAAATTGAAGAAAGAAAAAGGTCCGAATCTCATATAGTTAGATGCTTAAATGTCTGGACTTTGGATCACCTATAAACTTCAGAAGGGTTTTTATTTTTAGTTTCTTAGTAATTTAGCGTGGGTTTTTGCAGGATTTGCGGATTTAGACTATTTGGGGTAGAATTTGAGTAAAAACTGATACAAGAACAGACCTTACAATTACTGGAAATCTGATGTCTCCCCCATTGTTGGGTATTGAGGGGGGAGGGCAAAGCAATAATCTATTGGCGCCTTCTCCAACAACCGAGGATTCAGGGTTGAAAGAGCATAATTACTTCGGGCTGTCTGATTGTTCTTCAGTGGACAGCTCCACAGTCTCAAGCTTGAGCTTGTCCGAGGATAACAAGGGCAAGCTCAACCTGAGGGCTACTGAACTCAGACTTGGACTTCCCGGGTCCCAATCTCCTGAGAGGGGATCTGACTCCGAGCTGTGCCTGTTGAGCTCCTCGAAGCTCGATGAAAAGCCTTTGTTTCCTTTGACTCCTTTAAAGGATGGCATCTCCATCTCCTCCTCATCATCGTCACAAAAGGGTGCAGTCTCCGGGAGTAAAAGAGGGTTCTCTGATACTATGGAGAACTTTGTGGAGAAAACTAAAGCCCCTGTTGAAACTAGCTGGATGTTTAAGTCTTCTGGTCCGGGGAATGAGTCGGATTCTCCTAAACCAGTGGCTCAAGGCAAGCTTCCTGTTAATGGACCCATGAATGTGATGCTTTCATCTTCTAGACCTGGTCCGAATTCTGGGGCCAAGTCTTTCGTTGCCAAGGAGCAGCCTAGTGGGCCACAAGCCCCTCCAAAGCCGTTGCAGGAACTCCCGCACTCCAACAGCAACAGCAATGCTCCAGTTGCAAAGTAAGTGAGGCTAAATATGGCTGTTTTATGGTTTCCTCGGGGGCGAACTGGTGGTGCATTAGAATTAGTTCTGGTCGCGTACTGAAAGCTTGTGTTTTCATCATGACAGGGCACAGGTTGTTGGTTGGCCTCCTATCCGATCGTTTAGGAAGAATACTCTAGCCACCACTTCTAAGAGCAGTGATCCACTTTTTGTCAAGGTGAGCATGGACGGCGCTCCCTACCTGAGAAAGGTGGATCTCAGGACTTGCACCAATTATCAAGAACTTTCCTCTGGTCTTGAGAAGATGTTTAGTTGCTTTACACTAGGTAAGCTTCCTTGATCCAAATTTAAATATTTTGTACATTGATTCACCATTGTTAACACTAGGGCGCGGTGTTATGGAAAGGATTACTACCAATTTTAAATGTTTTCAGGTCAATGCGGATCACATGGGGCTTCTGGAAGGGAAAACATGAGCGAGACCAAATTGAAGGATCTCTTGCATGGGTCAGAATATGTGCTCACCTACGAGGACAAGGATGGTGATTGGATGCTTGTTGGAGATGTCCCCTGGGAGTAAGTTTCATCTGATGTATTCTTTATGGTTGTACCTAATTGTTGTAGTTTTTGTACTTGAGCTGAATTACAAGCTGTCTGATAATGACCTAGGAGGATTATGAATGCCTTTTGTTGATCTTTCTAGGGCGTCAAAATTTATCAAATGAACTTTTTTGTTGAAAGCCCTTGAAGGATATCATTATTTTAGGGCTGACAGCATAATTTATGACGAATTTTATGAAATTTGGTCAAAGCTTCCCGTATTTGGTTGTCCCAAAATATTTGTCAAGTATGTGGAGTATATATTCCTCTGTCTTTTTCCCTAGATATGAATTTCTTTTACTTCTAATCATTAGATAAATTGTAAGGATGTTGAAGTCAAGAGGAAGCTTGCATAACAAGTGAGGCTGGACTATTCTAACCAAGCTATGGTTTTTTTGAACTTTGATATTAACTTGTAAGAGCATAACTCTGAATTAATGTTCTGCACAATATCTTGAAGATGAAGTTTTGTGGCCCAAAAGTTATGCTAGGATTTGGTATTGGGGAACACACATTGCACAGCCTATATTATGTGGCCTAAAGCCTATGGTGATCCTGAGTTAAGTTGGATGCGGGTGTGATTGGTAGCAATGAGCCAGTGGGGGAGGCTTAAGGTATGATTTACCAACAAAGCCATCACTTCTCACTATGTGTGGAAAGTAGTTAATAGGGAGGAAATACAAGATCTTCATCTGTCATGTAGAAAAACATTTAGTTACCTCTGATAGCTTAGGCATAGAAAGGAAAAGGGACACCTTGAATAGGTGTTGTGTCACGTGTTGCGATATATATTAGGCTTTGCGCCCTTTATTAGTGGCGCTTTTTCTGTGTATACTTTGTGTCCTTGTTTGTGCCCTTGTCCACGTCCTACAGCCTACTCCCCAGGCCAAATATGTGAACGTGTGGGAGTGACAGAGTGAAGTGGGACATATATTATCCAAACCCACTCACAAGGAGAATATTTCTTAGTCAACATTTTGTTTCCGTCCTATTTCTTTTACTTTTTTGCCCTTTGGGGGTAGGGGTAGTGGTGGGGGAGGCGGATGGTTAGGATCTGGTTTATGATCATGTGTTTTTGTCCTTCATTGACTCGTACAATTTGAGCTATGGATGCTATTATTCTTCCTTTCTTGAATGGAATTGTTACTAGTACTCTCTGTATTTAAGCTTAAGACTGATTTGATGGTAGGCAGTTTGGGTGCTATTGAGCCACTATTGAGGTTTGGCGATGAAGCTGCTGAGTTGTCTGTTCAAAGTTACTGTTGGTCTCTTGAAGTCTCCTATAATGACATTAGCTTATCACAGTTTTACAAGTATGTGAGACCTGAGTTTGTGCCCGTAGCAGGGACATCCATTGTAGACGCTTCAGGCGGCAATTTCTGCTGTGGGAATCCCCAGTAGTTTGTTCGTGCATGGGTTATGATGCCATTGGATTTTGTTTTTGTTTCCATTGATTTTTTGGACTCCTGAAACTTTTACAATTTTGATAGAAAGCCGTAAACGTAGTTTTGCAGCACATTGATATTCCAAATTTCAGGTTTGTAAGATCTGTGTGCAGCCCTTCTCACTTCTGGTTTTATTTGCAGGATGTTCACTGACTCATGCAAGAGGTTAAAGATTATGAAGAGCTCTGATGCTATTGGATTAGGTGGGTCCATGTTTTCTCAGTAATATGTGGTTCTTTTGATTAGTCTCGCCCTTATTTACAAGTAGTTTTTGTTCTCATGTTCTTAGTGAAAAAATAGTATGAACACCCCCACCCCTATCAAATCTATTTTTCACGTACAATCATCGGTGGCTGAAGATGTGTCCACGATGCTTAAATGACTGTCCAAATACAAAATGTCCTGTGTGCCCACTTCTGGTAGGGTCTAGGAAGTAGATATGTGGTATCAATTCGACCGATGCTTTGTTGTGTCTATGGTCACATTGTCTGATACTTAGCTGACTACCTGTTCTGTTGGCTGTGTTGGGGCCTGAGGGACTGGGGTTGAGGTTGCTATCGAGTTGAATCTTAAAAATATACTAGAAGCTCCAAAATCAATGATTCTTCCTGATCAAACTTTTAATGCTGGGATTTTACAGTGGGGTAAGAGCCTAAGAAGAGTATTATGATTTAAAGAGAAGAATTAAGTACCAAAAATCTTAATGTTCCTGCTTTTTTTTTTTCATGGTGATCGAGGCTTGGTAAGTTTGTATGACATGTAAAAAAGGCTTCTACTTTAGATGGCGAAGCTAGGGCCTAGGCAAGCATTAGAGATTTCATTATCTGCCTTTTGCCACTCAAAGATTAAAATCTGACTTGCTTTTGCCCTATGTATATTACAGCTCCGAGGGCTATGGAGAAATCCAAGAGCAGGAACTAGCTAATTTATTTGGAGGCAAAACAGTGAAGAATCCTACTAGGAGAATTTCGAAGCGGGATCTGACTATGTGGATAGTAATGGTCAACCGATCATTTCGAATATTAGGTTTCATGTGCATGGTATTTCTTCATGTCATCTTAATTTATGTGTTTTAAGTTTATCTTATGGGTTACGTTTACGCTGAAACTGTTGTTAAGACCTTGTGGAGACAGCCAGGTGGTTTGTGTTTCTAGCCGAGTGTATGTTATAGGGACCTTAGTTGATTTGTGTGCTTGATCAAATTACCTTATATTGGATATGCAATTATTTATGCACTGTGATTATCAAAACTTGTTAGCAGTGCATTTTCATTAGCTAGTGGGTTTGGTTCTTTGAAGATCCTACACTGAGTATTAGGTTTCTGAGAACTTTTCAAACCCAACTGAGCATTTTCATCAATCACTTTAAAATTGAAGTCAAAATTTGGGTGAAAATTTGATCTGAATCAAATGAAGTTATTGGGCGGATCTTAACTTTGGGCCTATAGTTTAGGAAGTGTTGCAGCCCAAAATGGCCATTTTGAAGTGTTGTAGCCCAAGATTGTGGTTTAGAGTTTAGACTGCTGATGGGATTCACAAGTGGTTTGAAACTTGAAAGTAGCAGCTGCTTTAATGAACAGATCTAGTCCTGCTCTCTTTTATCTGGTGTTTGGAAATCACTTTTACAAATTTCTCTTTTACTTGAGACTATTAAGAGTAGCTCATGGTCATGGCTAATTGAAGATTTCTGCACAACACCGGTTCGCAAGCAAAAACAATTGCTCAACAACAATATGTTTGTTGCGATCATAGAAATGGTTGGATTTTTCCGTCACATAGGTGTTAACATTAGCACAACACTGGATATGGGGTTGGTCGAAAGAAACACCATATCTAATTATTTGATCATCCACTTTCAGGATAATCAGCACTAGTTACATTACAATTATAATGAAGTAATCATCAAAGGTTATTTGCAGGAAGCTTGAATGAGCCATGGTCAGTTTGTATTATTCGAATATTAGTTCTTTTAAACAGTAAGAGTGACAGCCTTTGAGATCTTGGCCTAGTAGTTAAGACGTGAGGCTCTGGTTATATTAGGTTCTAGGTTCGGTTCCCCTCTCCCATATCCGTTTCTGTTATTAGTAAGAGAATTCATACTCTTATATTTAGTATTGCTATTGTTGGTTGGGAAGAACATGGCTTTCATAGTTTGGAAGGAAATTCTGGCCAGCAAAGTAACATTGATACTGATGGTGGGCTTCTAGTTTTGAATTTCGTGTGACTTTGGGATTACATTATGATTCCGTGACTTAAAATACAAAGTGTGATAATAATAATGATGACCTTATATTATACACCAATTAAAAGTGCTAATGTGTTGACATATATATATATCTACATAACCTCAGATAAAATCACCTGTCAATTATTGCTATCTGGAGGTGGAGGTTAAACCTACCATAATGCTTTCACTGTTAGGTACTACTACTGTAGACTGTAGTACAATCCTTAAGTGCAACAAACGCGTTTAAAGAAGGTAAATTAGTAACATCAACAGGTTTTGTTGAAATGTGGGATCAGTACAATAATGGTTATCACTGTTTACATCACTTGCAAATTGTGAAAGCTCTCTTTTCTTGTAATTATCTTTCCCAGGATCATATGATTAGACTTAAGAATTGTTTGAAGAGTATATTAACATCATTATCTTTATCAACGCTGCTTAATTAATGGTTTTTAGATCTTCAAGTGAAACCTTTTCCACTTGTTATTAAAAGAGTATAAACAATCATATGATTATGAACCTTAAGAGTCATACAGTACTGCAAAACCGCAAGTCAGCACTAACAATGCTCTTGTAGATAACGAGGTTTTTCTGATAAGTTTAAATTTAGTTATATTCAGTTTATAGTCTACCAGATACCTTTTTACTCACATATTATCATTCACTCAATTCCGTCAAAATAAATTGAAGAGAACAAACCCTGTTCAGTTCAGTGAATTGAAAAGATAAAAAGAATACTATTCATAATTCAATTCATACACATACTAATAATCAAAGCCATCTCATATTGTAGATATGCAAGTTGGAAAAGAACGCATAAAATTTGGTGAGACTGCTCCACCTAAAACCATATTTGGAAAATTCCATCATAAATCAGAATTTATATGATATCAACAGAGTATTGCCGGCCCCCTTCAACACTGGATGTCCCTACGCCCTAATTAGATTGCTAACCACTCTTCTTTTTTTAGTATTTATTTTTCTCTTTTTGGGTTTAAAGATAGAAACTTAGAAAGTTACAGTTTTACAGAGATGCATCACAGGCAGAATTAGGGCTGTCAATGTCTGACACGACACAACAACACGACACGAACTCGACCCGAAGTTACTGAGAGTAACACGAACCCGACACGACACGAACACGAATTATACGATCGTGACACGATTTGACCAATTTGGTGTGAAATGTAATTATTTTACATTTCATATAATTTTTAT
Organism: Mesembryanthemum crystallinum; assembly: GCA_030267885.1. NCBI lineage: Eukaryota > Viridiplantae > Streptophyta > Magnoliopsida > Caryophyllales > Aizoaceae > Mesembryanthemum > Mesembryanthemum crystallinum. The sequence goes on from BSSO01000663.1 coordinate 8,237, forward strand.
GTAATTTAAGACCGACACGAAGTCGACATGAAATCAAACACGGACCCGACCCAACCCGACCCGACCTATTTGACAGCCCTAGGCAGGATAGAGAGAGACATAAGCAAAGGTTGTACCTGATCGGACTTGCAGTTTTGTTATCATTATCATTGATGCACTCTTATCTTCTGCTTCTGATTGCTACTACATACCACAATGCAAATTGTATTTAATGAAATATGGATTAGGATAGTGATAGCATTTCTGCCACATCTTCTGCACTTCCATGCCTGATAATTTCAATCACAATTTTTTTTTTTTTTTTTCCAAACGTCCCTCTCTAGTTCGTACCATTTTGGTTGAGCCATCCAGTGATTCAAAAAGACCCAGTTGAGTGGCCCGCACATCCATCTTGTAGGCGGTATAGAATTATTGTTTTGAAAGAGCAATGTTATAAGTCATTAATGGTGACAGAGATTTTGATCACCATATATACTAATAAGGGTTTTTGAAAATGGAAAATAAAAGATGATGTATCAACAAACGAAAATAGAATAAAATTAGACATAAATAAAAGGAAATTGAAGACACATTTTAGTGGCTCAACTGGAATAGATCGGGGAAATCATATGAATTGGCTTGAAATTTATCACCCCACATTTATTCACTTACGCGTTCTTCCTGTAATCACCCATCAAGTTATTATTAACACTACTGGAGCATAATTATTTGAGTACCTGTCATTGAATTGTCATTATCCTTGTAAGCCTATGAATGTAGTAGGAGTATCATCTTTGGAGGACATGCGAGGGATCGGAGGTTGCCGCTTAAATGATCAATTGACAGCAACATTATTGGCGGCAGTTGAAACTGCCAAATCCCCAAAATCTACATTAATAAATTTTGATAATGTAGCAACAACTACTGTTATATATTGCCAATCATTGTTTAAGAAACATTTAAGTACTAAACTTTAGCCTCTTAATATTTGGTCATCCTTTCATTTGTAGCAACACATGATTAATAGATACTACGAAATGTTCCATGGAATATGATGAATTTTGTAGGGAATGAAAAATAATACACAACCCAAAAAAAAAAAACAAAAAAAAAAGCCCCAATATGAAAGCTTATAGTACGTCTTAACATCTGTATTGTAAAAATAAAAATAAAATATATAGCAGACTTTAAATAAGCATGAGTGAATGAGGTCTCGAACACGAGTTTCTGCAAAGTTTTGTGTGATTAACATCAGCTATTAAGATGGAAGAAGCTAGATGGAGAAGAATGGCTGACATCCTTGTTCTGATTTTGTGATTCTAAAACACGGTTTAAGGGAGTAGAAGCACTTATTAGAGTGAGATAACATAACACATAACAGTGTAGCCATCAATATTGGGGAGATGACAAAATCATGTCATCTTACTGTGGTTTGTACTAACTTTTGGTGAAACATATGGCCAAATAGTGTCATGATGGCCAAATTAAAAAGCCCTCACTTTAATTTGCTTTTCCAGAAATTTTGATCACTGACATCAAATACTCTATGAAACCCCCTTTCCATTAATTATGAATGAATTTGTCGGGTGAATTATGGAGATTCATCTCACTTGCCAATTTGCCATTCACAAATCACTAATTAATCAAATTGCTTCCCTCCCTAAACAAAAAGTTACTCTAATACTAGTCCACATTAAAAGCTCACTTCATAATTCTTTTTTTTTTTTTTCATGTACTAATAATTAATTAATTTATTTATAAAATTCATAGAAGAATTGACTAGTTTATCATTAATGGGGGGCTAATTGAATTGGTTTGGTGGGGATTCTAAGCATTAATTGAGGCCCATGAGACATGTGCCCCTAATAATGACAAACATCTTAAACACTACCCATTGCTGGAATCATCTCTTAAAATACTTTTCAGCTACACTATGCTTCATCACTTAGTTTTGTCTCTATTTCTATTTTCTTTTTATTACTGAAAATAATTAAATAAAATTGGAAAAGTAATTAAATTTAAAGCATTTGAATACTCAGTCGTCTGTTCCATTAATCTCAAATTTGATTCTGTTCTATGCGGTCATGTGACTTAAATTTCTGTTAAATTGTTGGAAGGAATAAAATCTGAGTGCAAGTGCTAATCATTGGGTACCAAATCGTGAGATTGAACAGCAAAACGGGTCAATGGACGGTATATTGTGTTTATATTGCAGGTTAATTAGCAGATTTTCTCATGGTAATTAAGCCGTACACAACCAAATGATTACTCTTTGTTCTTAGCTAATATAGTTAACTTGGTATTTTGAGAATTAGTGGTCAATCTACCTTATTCAATTCCCCTCATCGATTTCTAGTTCCATTGGCGTGATCCATACACTTAAAAATCAATTGGCAATGGTAAAATAACTAATATACTTATAAACACTTCAAACCTCTCTCATTTTATCCATGTTGGACGACACTCACATATATATATATATATATATACAATTTAATTGGAAAACATTGAAACATAATTGTTTTCTAACCAATTAACTAATACAATACCTTTAATAATATGGTTCACAAGTACCATTGGAGGTACCTTAAAAATCTGACAAAAATATGCATATAGTAATAGTTGAACTTTGACCATTTTCCCCATCTTACTTCCTTCTCTTGTATGTTATCCGTTAGTAAGTAAGGTATTTAAAATTAAAGAAGATAATATATGATGTAAATTAATATCGCACCGATAATGTGGATCAATGATCCTGTACTGTGCCCCATATCCATGTGCTAATTAATCTCTGAAAATATATAAATTCATATTCATACTATTATTATTATTATTATTATAATATTATTACTACCTAACAACAACTAGTCAACTAGTGCATGATTCACCCGCATCTTTGAAGGAATTAGGTCCATGATTATTATTAGGAGAGTGATAATGCATGGCATGTCAAACTTCTTTGAGCTCCATCAACTTCAACTTGGCCTTTTAATATTGAGGTTTACTTTCCCCAATTGGGATGTCTCGATTATCCCATCCTTATCACACACCTCACCGTTTTTTTTTTTNCACCGATTTTTTTATAGTATGAGTATTAGTTAGATTTTTGGTCTAATCACATGTTTACCCCGACCCTTTGGGTTCAAGCTAGTTCTGTTCGTACCGGGTTGGTCCATAACGAAAGGGTAAAATACTCGCAACAAGCAATTTTTCCGTATATAAGATTCGAACCCCCAACCTTGTTTAAGGGATGAAAGTGCCAAACAACTTACACCAACCACTTATTGGTAAAGTAGTAGTTAAATTAAATCACTGCAATTTGTTGAAAAATGTCAATTATTAGGCGAGGCATTACGTAGAATACACACCATCCTATCAAGGAAATAAAGCACCATTTGATTTCTAATAAATCCTTTTGCATCGGGGAATGAATTGAAGATGGTCCAAGTGAATGATGGCATGCCCTAATTAAATCAATTGTTTTCGGAAAATGGAGTATTTTCTTTTAAAATTATGAGTAAATTAATTGTATGGGGATATACCATGAAATCAAATGGAGTCACATGATCCTATGGCCTTTTGCAATTATTTAAACATTTTTGTGCATATGGAGTAAACTTCAAAGTCAAAACAAAGATGAGAACAATCTTCTGTGATCGATCATGTTCAAACTCATTCTTTGTTCCGTAGCATGTGTACTCATATTCGTTCTATAAAATTAGGGAGTAATTTTTATGTCGAATTACATCCTTAGAGTGTGACCCAAGGCAAATGCATGTTTCTTTACCTAGAGTATTGATATTTGCTACTCTTTTTTCATTTTTTGTTTGGGAAAATGATTTGAAATTTGATTATTTATTTATTTATTTTACCTTTACACCTAGTTAAGAGTGGGATTTAAAATTTGCAGAACAAGAGAGAAAATGAGAGAGGAATTTCATAATGACAAGTTAATGGGGTCATTAAAGCTTTTTAAAGGATTATGGATTTAGATCAATACAAGTCACATTTCATTTTTCCATTTATGCATAAATTCATTTCAATCAAACACTTATACTACCTCCGTTTCTTTTTTATCTTGTCTTTGACTTTTTCACTGTATACAAGACGATACTTTGACCACATATAACTATAATTCTATGACTATAAAACTTATAAAATTTTGATATTTTGGAAGTGTTAGTTAAAATGAATCTAAAAATATTATTTTTACTTTGTAAAACTTTATAACTTTTCATAATTTAATGGTCAAAATTTACAATGTTTGAAAAAGAAAAAGTCAAAAACAAGATAAAATTGGAACGGAGGAAGTATATGAACATAAGGTTCAACTTCAACTTTTAAATCTTTTTGTTATTTGTTGAGTATGAAGGATACAAAAAATTTTGATGCCATACAAGCTTGACCTTGTGTAAAATAAATTAAACTTTTTACTGTAGTATATATACATAAATTTTTGCCCAATATCTATCCACTTCATTTGATGACTATGTTTATTGTTATCAAAATTCCTAAAATGAAAGGAAAAAAAAATAAAAATTGAAGAAGGTTCAAATTCAAAAGCCTAAAATTCACATTCATTTTTCCTCATCAAAATTACTCATTCCTACGAGTATATTTTAATTCATTCCCTCCGACACTTCATAACCGACCCACTACTATTAAACACATGCGAGTTGAGAGGGAAGACAATTTTGCCGAACCCAATTAAGCCTTCGACCTTCGAATTATTTTCTTATTACCATCCTTTTAAGTTTCAATTTTCATTTTTTTTTCTTTTGGCCGACTAAAGTAATTGTTCAAACTTCAATGCTACTTTATGTAGCTGTAATTTTTCCATGTGATATCATCTCCACAATTTTTTGGGTGTAGGGTCTTGATGATTTGAGGCTAGCTAATGCAAACGAGTTTTCAATCCAATTTTCACATCTAATGTCTGAAAATATGTTTAATTAATGTAGAGACTTTTTGTTTTAACATTTATTAGTATTATTCATATGTAAGCGATAAAAGTTGAAAGAGATATTTAAAGTTAATCCTAGCTAAAACCCTCCAAAACAATATTAATGGCGATAGGTGACTAATCAAGAAGCTAGCATGATAGGCACAACTCATTACGATTATGACCTTTGATTTTTCATGATATATCAAATGTATATACTATCAATATTCTTTACAATTGGGAAGATTAACTTCAGCTATCTCAAAAAAAAAAAAGAAAATTACATTTCAATTGCTTCTTAGGTTTGACTTTTTACGGTCTTTAATAATAAGAAACATCGACTAGCAACAATAACACAAACAAAATAACCTAAAAGAGGTTATAAAAATTGTGGGGCATATATAATATATACAAACAATATCCATATCCGTAGCATCATATCGTATATAGACGTAGCATTACTCGACATATGAAGTATACTATGAAGTAGCCGTTGCCATGCCCATGGGTGGCTAGTTCTACTGGCAAGTGAGGGACACGTAACCTCGTGGTTGGGGGCCAACAGGTGAAGCAGAAGCACCACTGTGTCTTCCCTAGCATTAGCTATGCCTATGCGGCTATGCCCTATTGCCCTATTGCCCTATGCGGCTATGCCTATGAATTGATGACTGATGAGGGGATGTAGCTTGTGTGGGGAACGAAATAAAAGTATTTGCTTCAAATTGGAATTCTTCTAAAACTACGTTTTTTTATGAAAACATTTATCGAGATGCTCTCGACACTGGCATCTTTCCAGTAATTATATTTTTCCTCATTATTGTAGAAATACTCCTATATTTGAGTTAATTGCCCAAAAGTATCTATTGGTCCAATAATTGAGTTGTAGGCGACCGTACGGTTACATATCCAACCATTTCCCACTAGAAAAATACTCCATTTATTACTGTTATTGAGATTGGGAAGCAGTAACTTTATCTAAACGTACAGTCAAAGAAGAACAAAAATAATTTTCAATGTGTCAACTTTGTTCATTTTTATTAATTTTGGAGCAAAACTAATACTCCATCCGTCCCGCTAATACGTTTTCAAACCAAAATTAGCACAAGAATTTAAGAGAAATTTTTTAGCCATTTTTACCCTTGTGAAATAGAGAGAATATATAGTAATCGGTTGTGAGAGAGATATAAAAATAAAAATAAAAATTGTGAATAGCAAGGTAGTCAGGCTCTTAGACCTAATATATCAGGGGTGGGGGATAACTCAAATGGCTTTTTAAACCACAAATACCACCCTCCACTTAAAAATGGAGGTGAATCAGACGATGGGAACCCCTAACCTCAAAGGCTTACAATCCAAGTTCCCTGCTTTTGCTCAAAACTAATCCCCCTGTCTCAATAGGTCCGTTACATTGAACTTTTCGCATTCTCTAATGCAATACTTTGACCGTAAATAATTGTAATTACACATAAGTAAAAATTTATGAAATAATGATATTAAGAAAGTAGTACTACTTAACATGAATCTAATATAAGTATTTTATTTTGTAAGTCTTTATATATTAATAGTCAATTTTTTTTATCTTTGACTACAAAAAATACAATATAACAAAGCTATTGAGAGGAGAAAGTAATATAGAATGATACCAATAAAATCAACAATTGGAATGCTGAAAGGCTGTCATCTTCCATTCCCTACTAGTCTACCCGCTCATATAGTACAAATGGGTAAAGTTAAAACTTAAAACAATGCTACCTAGAAAAAAGTTTTTGAGTTGAATTATTTACTACTTAGCTTGTTTGGAGGTGAGTACGTACAAAAACGTATCCCAAAAAGATGAAAAGTGGGGGAAGTACACACTACACACTGAGATGGAAAGATGAATTTACTTGACTTCTCTGACTCTGACATACTGTATACAGTATTTTGCAGTTTCGCCATAACTATTGACCACTGAATACCTATCACATTAACCAATCACTCCCTTCAATTATTTAATTTTTCCTCTCAATATATCAAAAAATTAATTACACTATATTACCTCACTCTCTTATTCGTCAACATTAAAAAGATTGAAAAGAAACAAAAGAAAAAAAAAAAAAAAAAGAAGAGAGAGCATTATTAGTGGATAATTAAAGAAAGCAGGCATCCCAAGACAGAGAAACAGAATCCGATCACATATACAGTAACTACTCATCAGTCATGCCTGCTACAGTTGGTTGCGTCTGCACTCTGCAGGTTGCAGGTCTGATAAACCATTCACTATTTTTTTTTTGGTAATGAGCAAATTATCAAGTACCCTCATTAATTTGGCAAACACAAGGATAGAAATATCAACAAATGTCCATGTATCACACGGATACCTTTTCTTTTTACCTTTTGTTCGACAAAAGTTAATGAGTATTGTCTAATGTCTAGTCGAAGGGGAGTATAAGTTTTCGACTTTATACAAGTGCAGTTATTTATGGTAAAAGTATCGTCTTGAAGGAGAAAAAATAAGTTTTATGAACTGAACTGAACTGAACAACGATTCAAAGTGAAATGAACGGACTTGTTCTGTAACTAGTCTAGAGCTCAGTTCGATTTCTATTACTTACTCCCTTATGTGAGTTGCGGAAAACAAAGCGTAACTTTGTTTTGAGAACGGAGGGAGTACTTTTTTTCTCATAAGCAACGTTAAATCGATAATAAACCAATAAGGATGGTAGAATTTTGAAGCATTTTAAGGATTAAAAATGGCCCTAAATAGTACTCCTACCACATTATAATTTCATACTTCAAGACAAGGTAAAAATAAAAGTAAAGCATGATTATATTAGCATGTGTAGAAGATTAGAAATCTCAAAACATCTGCACACAGGGAAACAAATGGGTACCATAATGATTTGTATGGAATGATATTGTCCAAACATTAAAACTTGCATTCCACTATATTATAAGGTCCACCCAATTTTGTTAAATGAAAAATTCAATTTCAACACTTAAAAAAGAGATTCTTCAATAATTATTCAAAATTTGCTTTTGGATCTCCACTACAATAGTTTATGAGACAAATCCATATATTTTAGCAAATTCATGATGAATGGAACAAGAATCAATAAACAGGAAAACTCACAGAGAAGGAAAAATTAAACAACCACATTAAATGCGACCTTTACCAAACTGCATAAAAGAAAGGAAAGTCTCAAAATTGACGACCTCAAGAGGAAAAAAAAAAAACATTATTAATTTAGAACATGTATTTAGATAAAAACATTTTAAATGAAAAGGCGAGAAAAAGGGGAAGGGAAGAAACTTACAAGTGCAAAAGTGGGTTTAAGCCTTGACTTGTGGCGGGAGAGCGGATCATGGGTGGGCTTATCAAGGCCACTGCAATGCCCCTTAAAACCCAATCCGGGCCCGTTGACTTGTTACTGTTCTAAGCCTTCACTTTCTCTTTCTTCACCAAACCGCCAGCTGTCAGTTTCCTTCCCTTTCAATACCAAACACTCTTCTTTCTTCATCATCTTAAATATTTAGGTCCCTGTAAAAATCATTGGCCAATACTCTCTCACTCTGCGACTCAAACAAAGGAGGAAAACGAAATGGTGATGGTGAAAAAGTTGAACAACCTGAAGAACCTTTTGTCATCTTTTGAACCTTAAATCCCCCACCTTTCTTCTTTTCTCTTTGGTCCCTCCCTTTTTTTTCAATTCCCCTCTATCCACAACACAAACTTAACTGTTGAGAAGAGAGAGAAAAAAGCTCACCACCACCAACAACAATGGTGACTGGATGGCGAAGAGCCTTCTGCACCTCCATTCCCAAAGACCACGAACCCAAAATCGCCACTGATAATCACACCACTAAAAGCCCAAGATTCGGCCCCAAATTCAGCTTCTTCTCTTCTTCTACCTCATCAAGCCAGCCATCAACGCCACGTTCCGGAACTCCACCGGTTTCCGACTCCCCCACCCTCCGTTGCCGGACAACCACCGCAGCGCCACCCAATCCGGGTCACGAAACACCGAGACTCCATTGTAAAACCACCACATCCACCCCTACAAAGAGCCCTCGTTTAATTTTGCAGCAACGCTCTTGTTCTACCACCCCTTCCTCCTCCCCTCGCTCCCCTTCGGCTTTCTCTCTCCTCAAAAACTCCCTCCGTCTCACTAAAATCACTCGCTGCGGCATTTGCATTCAAAATGTAAAATCCGGCCAAGGAACCGCTATCTTCACCGCCGAATGCTCCCACTCTTTTCACTTCCCATGCATCGCTTCTCACGCCGCTAAAACCACCACCAAAGGCGGTGGCGCTCTCAACACTTGCCCCGTTTGCGGGTCCCACTGGAAAGAAGCTCCACTTCTCGCCGTTCCAGTTCCCGGTCATTCCATCAGAAAATCACCACCGTCGGATCTCCGGATGTACGACGATGACGAGCCGTTGATGTCCCCTGTTTCCGGCATCCGGTTCAACACCATTCCAGAATCCGAGGAGGAAGCCGGGTCGGACACAGACACGGACACGGAGTTCCCCGGGTTCTTCTCCGATCCAGTTACTCCACGCCACCAATTCATCGACAATCACAAAGGAGTTGACGTCATGATCTCTCCGGACGCGGCAGTAGTTGCCGTCGGCCGGAGCTACGAGACCTACGCAGTGCTTCTCACGGTGAGGGCCCCACCCGCGCCGCCGGGTTCTCGGCGGTCGTCGGTGGATCTTGTGGCGGTGCTGGACGTCGGAGGTGATATGACACCGGCGAAGCTGCTAGCAATGAAGAGAGCGATGAGAGCTGTGATTTCTTCTCTCTCCTCAAACGACCGTCTCTCCATCGTCGGATTCAGCTCCGGCTCAAAGCGTCTCCTGCCTCTCCGGCGCATGACTCCCTCAGGGAAGCGATCTGCGAGAAGAATCATCGACGCGCTCAACATCGGCCAAGGCTCGTGTGTGAACGACGCGCTCAGAAAAGCAGCGAAGGTGTTGCAAGATCGCAAGGAGAATAACCATTTCGCCAGCATCATCTTATTGGACGGCCACGATGACGAGTGGAGCAACAACAACAGCAATCACAGCCGTCGATTTCAGGCAGTGTCATCAACGCGCTTCTCGCACATGGAAATTCCGGTGCACACCTTCAGAGTAGGGGAGGAATTGTACGAGGAAGTCTTTGTCAAATCAGTTAACGGCTTCCTAAGCGTCGTCGTTTTGGACCTCCGGTTCCAGCTCGGTTTAGCTTCCGGTTCAGCCCCGGCCGAGATCGCAGCGGTTTATTCTTGCACGGGCCGGCCCGGTTTGTTGAGCTCCGGTTTAGCTCGGCTCGGTGATTTATACAGCGAAGAGGAGAGAGAAATTCTCGTGGAATTGAAAGTTCCAGCAGCTTCCATCGGTCGCAATCATCTCCTCTCAGTGAGATGCTTCCACAAAGAGCCATCATCAAAGCAGCCAATCTACGGTCGAGATCAATCCGTGATCGTTCCTCGCCCCCACACCCTCCGATCATCTGATCCGACAATCCAACGGCTGAGAGGCCTGTTCGTGATGACGAGAGCGGTGGCGGAAAGCAGGAGATTATTATCCGATCGGAATGATCTCGCCGGAGCTGAGAGGCTGTTGGCGTCAGCTAGGGCAGTGTTAGGTCAACCGAGCTTTAAGCTACCGGCGGCGGAGGAGTTTCGCCGGAGAGTGGAGGCAGAGCTGGCGGAGGTGCGGTGGCGCCGCCAGACACAGCCAGAGGAGAAGCGGAGGAGAGAGAAAGAGAGTGTCGGAACGGCAGTTGGCGGTGGAGGAGGGTGTTGCTTGGTGGATGAGAAAGGGGAGCCGTTGACGCCGACATCGGCTTGGAAAGCGGCTGAGCGGCTGGCTAAAGTGGCGATGATGAGGAAGTCATTGAATCGGGTCAGCGACTTGCACGGCTTCGAAGACGCTCGCTTTTAGGAATTTTTTTTAATGTTTTTTACTTTAATATTTTAAAATATTATTGGTGCTACTATAATTTTGGTAGTGAAAAGGAAAAGGGAAAGAAACAAAAGATGTAATAAATGTAGAGGAGAGAGAAAGAGAAAGACAAAAGGAGCAGCGGACGGCTCGGGCCTTTCCAGTAGGTGCAGGTGGTGATGGATGAGACTGGATACAGATTTGGCTGAGTCTGTGAGAGGCGTTTTTTTTGGCTCTGTCTTTTGATTGATTTTATTTTTCAATTAAGGAAAACAACAAAAATATGAAAGTTAAAAAAAAAAAAAAAAAAAGAAATTGTGAATAGAAGGGCGAAGAATAAGAACATTGGAAAAAGGGATTGGAGGTGGGGCAGTTGGATTTGTTTTTGTTTTTGTCTTTTTTTTGGTGTTGTTTAAATTGGGGGGTGTTTTTAGATTAATGAGTCAGATGTGGTGATTAGAATCTGTAAACTGTACATGTAATCAGAATTTAGTTTGCATCATCTTCTAATTCTTATATTTAGTGAGTTGAGTACCCCCATTTCTTTATACTCTTACTGTGTTTTTGTCTCTCTTTCTTAATTCTTCACTTTGTGGATTTGTTGGCTTGCACTAGAATGTATCACTTCTCAGAGTTTCTTTATTTCATTCTTATTTTGTCTATTTTTAGTCGATATTAAAGTACTTTAGAGTTATTCTTTCTAAGTATTGTTATTCATTATATTCAATTCAGTTCTCGACATTCAGATTGTAACAATCCAAAAATATCGTAGCAGATTAAGATTTGAGATTCGAATTTATCAATTTTTATGCACTAAAAACCCAATAATTTGGGAAAGGTGAATGGGCTAATCAAAGTTGGGTTTGTTAGATGGTGGAGAAGGATAAGGCCAAATTGATGCAGAGGAATTGAGGGGGATTGAAAAGTAGGAATATGAAGGTGGAGCAAACAAATTAGTCACCAAATTAGTTTATGTTTGTTTAATCCATTCAATGGGATTAAGAATAAACAAGAGAGGGATATGCTTTTGTTTGCTTCTTTTGGACAATCTTTTGTCTTTGATACAGCGCCACTCTCGAATTACATAGAAACCTTTTGGAAGTATATGGATTAATTATATGGCTTGTTTCTATTCCTTTTTCTTCTTATTAAATTTATTTATTCCAATTCAAAGATCTTTCATTATTATTATTCATTAAAATACAAATGGCAATATGCCAGCTTTCAACTTTCATGGCACATCTCACATGGTGCTTAAAAAGCTACAAGTCTAGGAGCATCAATCATTGTCACAGGGTCCTTCATGCCAATCCCAATCAATCATATTCATAGTCTTCAAGGTGGGCTCTTGGCTTTCAACCCTTTCTTCTCACTCATTCTTCTACTCTTAATGGAGTTTTTCCACCTTGGTTAATTAGTCATGGTTATTGAAGCACTTCCAAGTGCTAGCATATGTTTAAATTTTAAAATGATATTGTAAATTCAATCCCTTGGTGTAAATTGATAATGATACATCGTAATGGGTTCATAGACGTGATAACATCGAATCTTGATATCAATATATTGGAATTTAATCGATCAATTAAAGTTTTTGTGAAAGTTGATAACTTAAAAGTAATTAAAAAAAAAAGCACAAGGTTGTGAATTGTCCCTATTAGTAAGACTATGACCATATAAGTTGGCTTAGATTTGTTTTATAGACATGATTAAACTGCTAATAACTTTTGTGGCCAGATCTCAAGATATCTTGTAATTTAAATTTATAGTGAATTAACAATATGCGCAGAAGAAAAAGGTTCTTAATACAATTCTTCATCACCATCTAATGAATACGACAACAACACATACAATTCTAGAAGTATATCACATATCTTTGTACTACTCCTTCCGTCCTTGAATAATCTTTCCAGTTGGTTTATGCACACATACCAAGGATGAGGCAAAATTACTCTCTACCCCTTATATAAAGTGAAATATGAGGGAATAAAGTTTTAGAGGCAAATATAAGGAGGGTTATTTTTGTAACATGTGTTACAATTATTGGCCAAATAAAGGAGTGGAAAGTTTATTCATGGACGTACCAAAATGAAAATTGGAAAGTTTATTTAAGGACAGAGGGAGTACAAGATAGGTGATTTGTCAATCTTAACTCATAGAAAAAAAAATTATATAGTTAAGGATAAATATATATCGGAAGTGTGAACTCAAACACGAAATGTAATATATTCATAGCCTTAATATTAACCAAGAAAGCAATACCTATTAGAGAAATAAAATCAGTATTAAGGATTAGCGCATATCTTTTTTTTTTTTTTTTAAATACTCCATTTTTATCATTTAATTTTCCCCCATAATGCACTTGTTTGTTTCCCTTTTCCTTGGCAAAGTTCACTTACAATTGAGACTTATCTATAGAAAATCAAATGGATTATCATGGCCATTTGTTACAATTACAAATTAGGGTTTATTTGCGCCATATGTAGAAGGAGTGGACCTTCATCAAATGACAACAAAATAAAAAGAAAAGGAGTGGACATAGAGTGGAAATTACTAGAATTGGACAAAATTCAATTGGGGCACCAAATTGATTCGATAAGGAATTATCAAAAGGGGAAGGATTTGTTTGTATCAATAATAAATATACCTAACAATAATAAACTAATTGATGGCACAATGTCACTATCAGATAACTACATAATTTTGATCTTCCTCTCTACATGACCATTTTCAAACACCAATCTTCCACCAATTATATGATGGTGATGGTTGATGGATAAATTCACCTGATATGCCATAAATTATCTCAAGTCAATTATTAGTTCAGATGACCTTTTAAGCATTGACAAAATGACATTATCTAAAGACTTGTATTAGGAATCAACCATGTTAAGAGGGATATGGCTAAGATGGTCCATACTCTTTAAATTGGTTTAGTAATTTGATTGTTATGGGATTGATAGGGATTTTCTGATATCCTTTGTTCCAAGATGCAACCTTTTGCCTTGTTGTGAAAGAGTTAACAATATCTCGTAAACTAAATGTATTTATTGAATTCTTAAATATTCAAAGTTACAACCGAATGATATTGAATTGAATTAAAATAAAATAAATAAAGAAATATAGTAATACTATATAAGATAAGGGCATCCACAATGGTAGTCTTAAAGATCTTAAATTTTGTGAAATTTGAGAGTCTTAAACCATTGTGTTTGGTTTTATGTTTAAAGAGCTTAAATGGAGTCTTAAGATTTCAAGACTCCTTTTAAGACTCCCAAGTGAGCCCCAAATTAGAATTATTGAATTATTTAAAAATTAAAAATGCTGAAATCTCATTTTATAAGATGATTATTAAATTTAAAAAATAATATTGAATAAAACAAAAATGAGTGGATTGTTCATGTGGCAAAGTCTTAAAAGTTTTAAGAGTCGTAACCATTATGGTGTAAATTTTAAGTTGGGTCTTTAACTAGTAAAATGCTGACATGGCGAGTTTTAAGAGTTTTGAAAATCTTAACCACTGTGGATGCCCTAATAAAGTTGTCACATAAAAGAGACAAAATATTTACTACATTTGACAAGATAAAAAAAAACACGCAAGAGAAGACTATGTTACCAACTTGTAACTTCCTTTTTAACTCAAAAAAATCTAAAATTCCAACAACTTCCTGATCTGGATTGTCAGAATTACGATTTGCTAGTTAACAGATGGAAATTATTACAAGCCAAAGCCTAGGCATCATCAGAAATCAGCAAGACTTAAGCAACACGTATAATCGTATATAATACTGTTCATATTTTTAGTCTCAAAAGCAGTGAACAAAGCTTTTCCTTCACCATGGAGTATAAAATTAGTACTGCTCCATTAGCAAGTAGCAAGTAGCAAGTAGCAAGAGAGAAGGGGCTGAAAGCCTTTGTGTATAGTAGATAGAGTATTATTATAGCTTAGAAAAGGCTGGTTCTTTCCATTGGTTTTGGCAATTACCAATCAACGATACAACCAATTACTACCTTCCACTCTGGCGTTTTCAAGAGAGAGAAAGAGAAAGAGAAAGAGAAAGAGAGAGTGATAAATTTCCCAAATTTGCGCATCCTTTATATCATCAAAAGCTACCCTTTTTCTAGGGGCGTTCAAGGATTGGGAGAGACTAGATTAAAGAGAGTGAGAGAGAGAAGGAAAACACCTTCTTTTTTTTTTTTTTTTTTTTAACCCACTTTCAGTTTAATTAATTTTTAATTCGCAGAATTACCAACCACCTTTCGTCATTTATGACCACCATTCGCCACTTGGGTATTTAAAAAAACTTTGGTGCCAAATGAGTATTTTTAATGGACCAAAAGCGCATATGAGCCCAAAAATTCGCCGCCGGTGCCCAAAAGTTCAGTTATCATATTTCTTTGATACTGAAATACATTTTCTTGTTACGTTTTTTCACCTAAAATCATTTTAATTCTCAAAAAAACCCCCTAACTCCCAATTTCCATGAGGATGAGAGAGGAAAACAAGGGAGTTAGGGAGGTTTTGGGGGGATTAAAGTGACTTTCGGTGAATAAAGTAATAAGGAAATGTTTTTTGGTATGAAAAAAATAGGATAAATGAATTTTTGATCACCGATGGCGAATTTTTGGGCCTATATGCGCCTTTGGTCCATTAAAAATACTCATTTGTCAAAAAGGTGGTCATAAAAAATACCCAATTGATAATTCGGCGATACACACACACACACGTACATGTGTGGGAATATTTGGAAAAGTGACGACTATAGAATTAATACAAGACCTCTGACAATATATAAATACCAGCTACCAAGAAGAGGAAGCTAGAAGAATATACGTGTGCGAATATTTGGAAAAGTGACGACTATAGAATTAATACAAGACCTCTGACAATATATAAATACTAGCTACCAAGAAGAGGAAGCTAGAAGAATTATAATGGATTACTGAAGTAATATAATATCCTCCTACCTTTGTATTCTTTTAGTCATATTAATATAATATTTCTTTATCAAAAAAAAGAAATGATTGTGCAGAATATAGTCACTTTCCCAGTTTTTATAGCATGAATGTTTGCAACTAGAAATAAAAAAAAACGGTTTCCAAAACATGATTTTGAATTTAAAAAAAAAAAAAACTAAAAACTGGCAATCATGCCAAACCGGGCCTAAGACATCAACTATAGAGAGGACTTTAAAGTAATACGTGGTAACTTCAAATCAATTTAGGGTGACATTTTTTTAATGACTACTGTAAAAAAATAATTTTCATTTTCAAAAGCGTAGTATGCTGGACCTAAAGTAAAAGGTAGAGAGCTAGCTTAAGTTAGAGATCAGAAGGTGGAACATACTTGGGTTAGTGCTGGTAATGACAACAGCTCCTTTGAAATTACAACTGTTGGAATTGGATTCTTTTGAAAGTAGCTGTAAAATGCATATCAAGCATGGTGGATAAGAGTATCCGGATAGTAACAAGTACCACCACGCTGAATGGCAAAGCAATCAGCACCACCATGGCCACAAGAATAATCCAAAGCAATTTGTAACGGTGATCGCGGAGCTGTTTGGCTAGCAAAACACCAACTTCTAGCCGTGTTTATAGTTCACAGCAAAGTGATTCTCTGAATATATAAACCAGTGGCCTCACTATTAATGTCAAATGTGATCAAGGAAACAAAACAACAAATTTTTGTTTTCCCCCAAGAATGTGGAAAACAGACCAAATCACTCCAGAACTTCTTTTTTTGACCCTTTCTTTATTGAATAGTCAAAAATCTTTAATCACAAAGACTTAGTTGAATTTGAAGTCTTCAACATAAATACCAATAAATCATCCTAAATTCGCATAATAAAGATAGATCCCAGAGCAAAAATGACTGAAAATATAGACACAGGAGAATTCATAAAAAAAACGAACAAAGGCAAGCACACATGTACACCGAGTGGGGAAAAAGACGAGTCTGAGTTGACTTAGAAAATAACAATTTTACATGACTTTCTGACTTTCTGAATAGAAAGATAAATGTGATCAAACCTGGTAACATCTTCTGATTATGCAACTTACAATTTGCTTCCAGGTTCAACAAGCACAAACCAATACAGGGAAGCAAGAAAGAGACGGAGAGAAATAATTGATGAGAAAAGACAAAGGAGACGACTTGAAGAAAGCATCAACTACAACCTTACCGATCATACTTCCCATCCAGGTAACATACCAACGTGATTAGATTGAATTGAATTTTGTCCAAGTCCTTTCTCAATCAATTTCAAGCCATCGCAACAATCAATAATTAATTAGACATTTTTTGAAATTATGCACAGGGACATCAACAGAAAGATTCACATATCTCAATTTTGAACCACCTGAATACGAATGTGCGAAGTGCGGTGCTATCATGTGGTATGACGAGAGGGTTAAAAGAAGTAGCAACAACCGCAGTATAAGTTTCAGAATGTGTTGTTTGGAGGGCAAAATTCAGCTACCAATACTAAGAGAACCACCGGAGTTCTTAAGAAAACTGCTTCACTATACGGGAGGAAAGGATGCAGCAAATTTCAGAAAGCTTATTCGCATCTACAACGCTTGCTATGCATTCACTTCAATAGGAGCCAAGGTTGACAATTCGATAAACATCACTCCTGGCCCATATGTTTTCAGAATAAGCAGACAGAATCATCATCTTATAGGATCTCTTCTACCACTCAAAGTTAATCAACCATCATTTGCACAACTATACATATATGATAGTGCTTTGGAGATATCAATGAGAGTAAAAGTCGTTCAAAGGCTCGAAAATAGCCCAGAGTTAGATACCGAAATACTTAATGGCTTGTAACAGATGCTTGATGATGTGAATCCCCTAGCACAGATATTCCGTGTGGCACAAGAAAGAATTCAACAACAAGAGAGCGTAAACCTATCAATCAAAATACTTGGCACAAGAGTGAACAAAGACAGGGCATACAACAATCCCACGTCATCTGAGGTTGCTGCTCTTATAGTTGGGGATATTGGACATAACACTGCCGGAAGAGATTATTATTGATGACAAGGAGCAGGGATTAAAAAGAATAAGTGAACAGCACCCAAGCTTTATGGCTCTGCAATACCAACTTCTTTTCCCTTATGGGGAAGATAGCTACTATGTTGGAATAACATACAACTACATGGGGAGAAGACGCAAAAGGCAATGTGTTACCATGAGAGAGTACTATGCATATAGGCTCCAGCAAAGACAATATGATGGCCAGGCACTACTTAGAGGAGGCCGATTACTACAACAGTTCATAGTTGATTGCTTTTGTGCAATAGAAGAGGAAAGATTGGCATTCGTAAGATGGAATCAACCACAATTCAGGTGCGATATTCTTAACAACTTACGGGATGCAGTTTCTAAGGGCGACCAAGCTGGTGTAGCAGTAGGAAAAAGAATTATTTTGCCGTCATCTTTCACAGGAGGACCAAGATATATGCAACAAAACTACCAAGATGCAATGGCAATTTGTAGGTGGTATGGTAATCCACATCTCTTTATTACATTCACAGCAAATCCAAAATGGCCAGAAGTAACCTCAATGTTAAAGCATATTGAAGGACAAAGGCCTGAAGATCGCCCTGATATTATGGCTAGAGTTTTCAAGCTCAAGCTTAGGCAATTAAAGAAATGCCTCACTACAGATCACTACTTTGGAATGGATGTGGCAGGTATTATTCAATTTGAAAAACAATTTACAAAACTTTATGGATTTGAAATTCATTTAAAAAAAATTCAGATTATTGTTTTTACCCATATGCTTCCGTATATGTCAAAATTATAATATGTAATACGTCTATCAGTCTATAGTATCACATAACTAACAACAACTTTTTATCTTTTCAAAGATGTATGCACTGTGGAATTTCAGAAGAGGGGTTTACCTCATGCTCATATTCTTTTGTGGCTACAAGAAAGTGAGGTAAACCTCTCCCCTCAATACATTGACAGTATAATTCAAGCAGAGATCCCACAAAAAAATGAGCATCCAGAATTATATGAGGCCGTGTCACAGTACATGGTTCATGGCCCATGTGGAGCTGCAAATCCAAAATGTCCATGCATGTTGAACAACAAATGCAGCAAAAACTATCCAAAATCATTCAATGAAGAGACCACTTTTGACAATAATGGATATCCCATCTACCGACGCACGGAAGATGGCAGGTAAACATCTTATATAATAGATCGATTTTATTTCCAAGATCACATGGCAGTAAGATTCATATTTGCATATCCATTTTTAAGCACAATTTTTTTAAGCAAGGGTATTACGGTACCGTGAGTTCAATATTTTATATGTGGTAACATTATTTCACATTTCAGGAGTATAAAAAAGGGTGCCCATTTGTTAGACAACAGATCAATTGTACCTTTCAATCCCGGATTACTCTTGATGTTTGATGCCCATAAAAACATTGAATGGTGCAACACTGCACGCGCCATTAAGTATCTATTTAAGTACATTTCAAAGGGTCCGGACAGAGCAACAATGGGGATTAAGGATGATGAGCATGATGAGATACAGACATACCTTGATTGCAGGTACGTTTCAGCATGTGAAGCAGCATCGCGGATTTTCGAGTTTGAAATTCAAGAAAGAAATCCATCTGTTACACGTCTCCCTGTGCATTTGGAAGGAGAACAGGCGGTTGTTATCAAAGATAGTGATAATCTTGCTGCGGTTATAGACTCTGAAGATGCAAATAAAACAATGCTTACGCAGTGGATGAAGACCAATGAGAAGGATGCAGAAGCAAGATAATTGACATATGCACAATTCCCTACCAAATATGTTTGGAATGATTCAAAGAGATAGACAAAGAGAAAGAAGGGCAGGTGCGTAGGGAGAATCACATATGTTCACCCAACAGCTGAAGAGAGATATTATTTGCGACTACTCCTGAACATTGTCAAGGGACCAAAAAGTTTTGAAGAAATTTGAACAATTAACAGCCACATTTATCCTTCTTACAAGGAGGCATTCTATGTCATGGGCCTTCTAAATAACGACAAGGAATGGAAGGATGCCCTACAGGAGGCAAGTCAGTGGGCAATGCCCAGCCAGCTCCGTGAGCTTTTTGTCACCATTTTACTATTCTGTGAGGTAACAGATGTGAGCAATCTATGGGAGTGTAACTATCCAGTGCTGTCTGAGGATATACAACACAAAAAAAGAAAGATTTTCAAACATCCAGAGTTAATCCTTACAGAGGAGCAAACAAGAGCATACACCCTCTTAGAGATAAACAAAATTCTAATGAAATTCGGCAAGTCCTTGACAGATATCAAAAACATGCCACAACCATGTCTCGAAGATGTAGAAAATATAGAGAATAAACTCATAAGAGAAGAGAAAAGCTATGATACAAGACAGCTATCAGAAGAATGGTCAACCAAATTAAAGCAGCTCAACAGCGGCCAATTAACTTTTTACGAAAGAGTAGTGAGCGCGGTAGAAAAGGAAACTAGAGAGTTGTTTTTCGTATATGGTCATGGGGGGACAGGAAAGACTTTCCTTTATAGCACGATATCTGCAAAACTTCGAGCCAATAACAAGATTGTCTTGAATGTCGCATCATCGGGTATATTTCAAATTAGTCTTTTCTAATGTCTCTTCTTTATTTCTTTATTTTCTTTTGTATTATAAAGATGTGTGGAACAATAGAACTTCGATTTGGCATTTTCCTCTAAGGTTTTAAATTTTCAAATATCATTTGATCTTAGGTATTGCAGCATTGTTGCTACCTGGAGGGAGGACGGCCCACAGTAGATTCGAGATACCTATAGATCTAAATGTTAAGCAGAAAACACAACTAGCGGAGCTCCTTTTCCACACATATTTGATTATATGGGACGAAGCACCAATGGATCATAGATTTGCATCTGAGGCACTAGACCAAACTATGAGAGATGTAGTTGGATACAAAAACCCTTAAGGAGCATCCAAGTTGTTCAGAGGAAAAGTGGTGTTGCTTGGAGGCGACTTCCGACAAGTCCTTCCAATAGTACCAAAAGGGGCCAGACAAGACATCGTACATGCCTCTATAAATAGATCACACATATGGAATGGATGTACTGTTTTTGTCCTCAAGCAAAGCATGAGAGTTAGTGAAGCAGAGGGTGACGTAGAAAAGAGGTTAAGAAATCAGAAATTCAATGAGTGGCTATTGGCTATGGGTGATGGAAAGCTACCCACATTAGCAGAAGAACATGAGGCGGAAGCAACATGGATTAGGATACCAGATGAATTAATAGTTGACAAGACATTCAGCCTCGAAACTGTGGTCGAGACAACATACCCAGACTTTGGGATGAATAACTCCGATGAGAGCTACTTGAGGGAAAGAGCAATACTGACCCCATTAAACGAGACTGCGGACTACATAAATGACTACATGATGAATCTGATTCCCGGACAAGACAAGATATACAAAAGCAGTGATGAGATATGTGCATCATCTACAGAGAAAGAGGACCAGTTCACGGCTTATCCTACCGAATATCTAAACTCCCTAAAGTTGCAAGGCTTGCCACATCACGAGTTAAGGCTAAAGAAAGGGATGCCAGTTATGCTTCTAAGAATTATCAACCCATCACAAGGCTTGTGCAATGGAACGCGGCTTCTTATTACTCATCTTGGGGAATTTATAATTGAGGGAAAAATCATAACAGGTTCAAAAGGGGAAACAAGGTGCTAATCCCAAGAATTATAATGACATCAATAGAAAGCAAGATCTCGTTCGTGCTGAAAAGGAGGCAATATCCATTGAAGCCATGCTATGCCATGACAATAAATAAGAGTCAAGGACAATCGTTGTCACATGTGGGAGTTTATTTGCCAAAGCCTGTTTTCAGCCACGGTCAACTATATGTGGCAGCATCACGAGTAACATCTCCTGACGGCCTGAAGTTCTTCATCGACGACTCTCAGCAGGCATACAAGAGACACACAAAGAACATCGTCTATAAAGAAGTCTTCTCAAACTTACGAAGCATATCTTAGGCTATGTATGTGTGTTTTCAATTTTCGATTCATGAAACACACTTTGCATATGAACAGCATTCGCCGAAAATTCAGCAATTTATATTTTTGAAATTTGCAAAACATGAAAA
>BSSO01000664.1:0-30193 GCA_030267885.1 Mesembryanthemum crystallinum
AATTAGCCAATACTACCCAAAAAAAAAAAAAAAAAACAAAGGGCATTTTAGACTTTTCACAAGTTTCTTAAATTTCCCACTAATATGTACTTGCCTAGGAGATTTGGAGACGGAGGGAGTAACTTTTTGCGGTAAGATTGTTTAGGAAAAGTTTATGTTTTGTTTATGAGAGGTCATTTTTCAGTGCTTCCAATTTCCAGGAATGCCATATGATACAGTGAATTCTACAGTAATAATTTTGTTTTGTTTATTATACCTCCAAATCTTTTGCAAAATGTATCAATGATCAATCAACGCCAGCAGCAAATTATTGAAAATTGCAGTGATTATTATTAGTTGTCCACGTAAATAAGTCTATAATCAATGTATGATAGTATAGTCATACAAGTGGACGTGCCGGAGTGGTTATCGGGCATGACTAGAAATCATGTGGGCTTTGCCCGCGCAGGTTCGAATCCTGCCGTCCACGGTATAATTTTTAGGTTGAACTATTAGCCAATGTTTTAGTATAGTCGTGCCCACTGTTTTGGCTTTGAGATAAAAATACAAAATCATTTTACTATGTTAAGATTGTTGGGTTGGAATGAAATATTTTTTAACATTGTTAAATTCCATAACAGCGAGTGTCCAGTGTTTCGCTTTGAGATAGAAATCAAAAAGCATTTTGCTATATACAAATTTTTTGTGATGGAATGAACTCATTCTCGTTTCTTAGGCACTTCATCCTTGTCGCTACATTTGAACCACAAATCCCTGTTCTTTCAAATATATTTGTTTGATCTTTTTCCTGTTGGCTTTACAAATCTGTCATATTAAAGCATCTATGTTCAGTAAGATACATATGCGTCATTTATGACACTTGATAATTGATATTCAATATCATGATCTTGTCCAGTTTAGTAGTACATCAATGAAGTGGATTTTAACTAAAACAGAGAGGTAACAAAGACCAAATTGAACAATGAGCATAACATTGTGCGAAATAGTTATGTTTGGAACAAGCAAATAAACATCACCATCAAGCTTACTTATGTTCAAAAAACCTATACAACGTTGCATTCTATCACAGATCTTTTAGAGTGGGGCACTTTCTAAGTGCAATGAAAGCCACCTTCCTAGGACATAGACCTTGTTTATCGCCGACAGACCCCATCCAGGTAAGTATATGTCTCTGTTTTTAGTTTTATTACATCTCTCTTTCTCATCATCTATTATTTGTCGATATGGGACCTCGACCAATACAAGTTGTAGCTTTTATTACTCCATAGTTCAAAACTTACTGATGACAAGTTCAAGGGATACAGAAAATATGATAACCACTTTAATATCTCCACATGAAACTGCATGTGTTATATGGTACCTTTAGCTGTAACTTTTTCTATATTTGCTTCTATGAGTATTGCTCTTTTGATAATATAGATCCGTATGAAATCTCGATATTTGATTGTTTCTCACATTGGATTCATAACTGTAGATCTTGCTGCTGAATCACGATTATGAAAATCATCAAATTTTACCCTTAACAATTACTCCATTTCTGGAGTATTTGATAAGGGGATCTTCCTTTGAAATTGTAAGAGTTTCCTTGGCCAGTCGTGAGAATGTCCACTTGTTACAATTTCTTTCTTAAGCCATGCTTTCAATTAGAATGGGCCGTGCCCGTTCCTGTATGATGGATATTCGATGTTGCCTATCTGAAACAAATCTTGAGGAGGCCTATCACCTTATTATGATTCATTGTAGATTTCCAAACTATGGGGTAAGTGGCTCAATTTCTGGAAAATTTGATTGGTGTTTTCCAAGTTCCATAGTGCATACCCCCTCCCCCATTTCTTTCTATTTTGATACGTTTCATATAAATCTTTAACTTGCCTAAACTGGAAAGCAATACGTTTCATATAAATCTTTAACTTGCCTAAACTGGAAAGCTTAACTTTTTGAGTTAAGTTACCTAAATATCCCACTTCACTCACCCTCGTTACATCATCAAGGCCCATTACAGTGAGTATTTTTATGTGATACTGAAATATTAAACTGAAAATTAGATAGGGGCCGCGCGAACGCAGGCCCCCTCTAGCACAAATTATGACGTAGACTCTCCCACTTGGGGAGATCTTAGGGTGGTGCACCTCCAAAGTGCAATGGAAACCACCATCCTAGGCCATAGGTCTTCTTGATCACCCATTGACCCCGTCCAGGTAAGTATGTTGCAATGTAGCTCTCCGCTTCTTTTTATTTGCATACTCTCTCTCCGCCCCAATGTCAACTTACCGATGTGGGACTTTTTCTGTTGAAAGCTTCTCCTTCAACAAATCAGAATTATACCTCCCTCTTTGCTTGACAACAAATAAAAAAAGGACTTTCCTTTTATTACCTCAACTCATTGATTTATGCCTCTAGGTGCTGGTACAGTGAATAATTTAGTAACAGCATGGCTCATTGGCTGTGCACTGAGTCTTCCCACAACTTTGTTCCCCTTCTTTTTTTTCCTTCTCTTATTGATCAAATTCTTTTCAGGTAAATTCAGGGTACCGAAAAGGTATTATTTTGATATTTAAACAAATTATGGTAAAATAAGTTGCACGAGCAAGTTCTTATCAGTATATTAAAAATAATTTAAAGATAAAAAAAAAAAATTCAAGTATAACAAGTTGGTAATGCTCGTGTCAATTCGAAGTTTACAAGATTACATATCTTTTAACTCTTAAGTGTATTAATCATTTACAACCGAATAAGTACTATACATGTCTATTGGTACATGTATTATGTGCATTTGCAAGTATAGTTTTACATTGAGAAGTTAAAATGTTTGTATATTGGTTAACTAGCTAGACAATGCAAGTATATGGAAAAGGAAGATGCATTATCGCATGAACAATATAAGTGAGCACCTCCCTAGCTAGCCCAATCGGGAGAGAAATTGCATTTGATGAAGAAGAGGAGAAAGAGCCTCCATCAACTTCTCACATGGATGATTGTGAATTCCTTCATAAGTTGTCACTACAATGCCAGGGTCCTTGGCAAGTCTTTGCACCTGTTTCTTCACATTGCAAGTTAAATGGGTGCACCGATAGTAACTCCTGTCAAAATCCATAATAAAATCCTTAATTCATTCATTTGTAAAGGTGATATAGTAGATCATAACTTTATGATGAGTTTTGGATAATGAGATATTTCACAAGTTGGAATGCGAATATTATCCAACAAAATTGCATATATACTCAGTTTAGTTTTGATATAATTACCATCTTAGAATTGAAAATCTACTTGCCATGGTGAAAAGCTTGAGCAATGAAAGTTCATAAATTATGTGGAGGAAAACATAATAATCTGAGTATACAATACACCCTATACTTAATATTAATTTACGAGCCTAAAAACATGATGAAAATGAAAAGATAAAATTCCATTACGCTAAATACATGAAAAATTAAGTCAATAAAAAATACATTAATAGACTTTACCAACTAAAGTTAGCTACGAGTCTTGACATCGAATGACACATACCTTGGATAATTGTTATTCTTGACGGATTTTTGTCCGTATTTCCTCCAACGATACCCATCATCAAGGATGTCCTCGGAACTCCGGGTCTGAAATGCGAACCTGGGAACAACCTTCGCCTTTCTTGACCTCGTACTCGTTCCCTTCCCCTGATCGTCTTGCATATCTATGCATCCCCTTGTAGCTTCTTCTTCAATACTTCCATTATTGTTCATTTCCGGAGCTAAAATTAGAGAGTTACTACTACTAGTATTACATTGATCATGACCAATAATGGAAAGCATCTGGTCATGTTGAGCATCATCCCCACTAATGCTAGTAGTGTTGATTAACCCCACAGTTGGCGAATTAAGAAAGCTGGACCAATCAATGTCGTCGTCGTCGGAGGTGGCCGAGGGATGAAGATTTGTAGTAGTAATTTGGCTCAACTGGTTATCATCCATTAGCGACGAAGGATTTAAGAGCGAAAAGGATGAGAAGTGGTATTTGTATTTAACGAGATGAGAACTATTGGCTTAGAGAGGGTGTTTTAGATGGAAGTAGAAGCTGGTGAGAAGGCGTTGGGCAGCTGATCAATAGTAGTAAGTCAAATATACATGAAGTTCTAGAGAGAGAAAGTGAGCTTTTAAAGTTAAACTAGGGTTAGAAAAGAGTAGTACGTATATTTTTCCAAGGAAAAGGAGAAAGCCAACTAAATTCCACCAACTTTGTTGTTCAACAAACTGCCTATTTCCGTTTGCAAAAGGGAAACCCTACGATTGTGAGTTTTTGTCCAATTACATAATTATTAAGCATATGTAGTTTGTATACAAATACAAATCACAAAATGCATCATCCTCACTCTCTCTGGATTTCTCTCCATGGTGGTGTGCATCAAAGTTGACATGTAAAGTCCTTAAGTCCATGTAATGACAGCGATATATATATATATATATATATATATATATATATTTTTTAAGGTAAGGATGATCAAGTGACCATTATTAGCTCATGAGTCCAAGAGCCCATGTAAAAAAAAGGGGGATAATTACAATTGCCTAACCCATAAATTCCAGAACCACTAAATTTGTTGGGATCCCAGGACTTGAGCTTAGGTCTTCCTCCTAGGAGAACTAGGGGGATACCACTAAAGCAAATGCTCATTAATATGTCTACAGTTTTGGCCGTGCATGCAAGCATTTGATATCTAGTGTTACTATTTTGTTACAACTAAACCTTTATGATAACTATTATTTGGTTCATAGAAATGTGGAACATAGAAATGTGGAACAAAATGACATATGATTAGAAGATCAAAACTGCGTGCATCTAACCATTTCTTTACCCAGTCCTAAACAAGAGTCTCCTGAGAGGTGCTGGGATATGGAATGATTAGGTATGTTTCTACTAATGGAATCAACAATTTGTTACCCTCCTCCCCCCATGGGTTTCAAAAACTATTACTTGAGGGTAACCATTACCACCACAAACACCACCACCACCACGTACGACCACCACCACGGCAACCACCACCACCACCACATACGACCACGACGACGACGACCACCACAACCACCATTGATCTAGAGGGGGGAGGAGAGAGAGGAGAGCATCGGCAATGGGGGCAAAAATGTGAGATCCAAACTCAAAATTTGCTAATTAAAATTGTGAAATTTGGTTCAATAGTACCTTTCTCTAGCAAAGTTGAGAGATCCACACTCGAAAGTTGCTTCTACATTGCGGACTTGGTTTAATGGCAGCTTTCTCTAGCAAAACTAGGGGCTTTCTCCATTGTTGTTATGCCTCTTCATTTTGGAGGTTTTCTGCNGTGGGCCAAGAGTAGTGGTTGTGGTGGGAGAGAGAAAATGAAGAGCTAGGTTAAAAATGTGATGTAACGAAACACCCTTAAACAAGTAATGGATTAGGATACCATTCCTCCCCTTATTCAATTCCATTTCATTTCTAATAGCGCGAGTGAACCAAACATCCCCTTATATCACTCGTATCCGTATGTTTCTCTTTTACCTAACTACCTATTTAATAAATATACAAAAACTTATGAGGCGGCCTCATATCTTGATACATGGAGGAGGAAAAAGTGATATTTGATGGTACTGACTAATAATTACAGCCACTTTTTCCTCCTACGGCCAAGCACCAAACCTCATATATGAGACTGCTTCATAGGAGAATAATTATGGCGAATTACTCTATATAACAATCACATTTACTTTATTTGAATCAAAAGAATGCCTAGTGTTGAAGTTGTGATTAGATCCATTACAGATGTTCGTTACTAAACCTATTTTCCTCTTATATATTTGTTGGATCACTTCAAGCTCATTCTCCTATGCTAA
The DNA here is from genome assembly GCA_030267885.1 of Mesembryanthemum crystallinum. Classification (NCBI taxonomy): domain Eukaryota; kingdom Viridiplantae; phylum Streptophyta; class Magnoliopsida; order Caryophyllales; family Aizoaceae; genus Mesembryanthemum; species Mesembryanthemum crystallinum. The sequence goes on from BSSO01000664.1 coordinate 5,841, forward strand.
GACTAGGACTAATTTCCAAGTCCGATAACTTTGGTCTTGGTAATTAATATATATAAAGTACAGTACATTTGCTTTTTCACGGGATTGAAAAAGAACGTAGTTGGTCTTGGCCTCATATCTTTGAATTAGATTTAGCACTACCATTATTACTATATTAATTAGTTTAGAGTATGTCATTATTGACTAAATTTATGATAGACTTTACCAACAAGCTTGTCACATACAGTAATTAGAGTATGTTTAGTTCAAGAAAAAGGTATTTTTTTTTTTTTTTAGTAAGAATTTCCATGATAAACATGCTGGGTGAAAAACATGTTCAAATATGATAAATTTTCTAAGAAACTCAATTTTTCCAATTTTTCAGAATTTTCGTTGTTCACAATTTCCCCAAGCCCCCTTTCACTTCACGGCCTGTCTTCTGCACCCATTGTGCTGCCATGGTTAACTACTGTTGGAAACCAAAGAAAAAGTTATCAGAACCGGCCATCTCCGACGGCTAAAATCCCTCAAACAAGTAAACTGCTTCAATTTTATTTTTTTTTTTTATTTAAAATCGAAACACATTCCTAAACCTTTTGCTGGACACAATTCATTAAATCAAAATGAGCATATATATGTCAAATTAGATGAGCAGATTGGTTCATTCAAGCTTATATTAGGTTAGGTAAATTTAAGTTCAACTTCCAGTCAACAACATTTCAATTATTTTTCATCAGAACTTTAGCCACTTTTAGGTTCATTTTTCTTTTTTTGGGTTCGAGATGGGGTGGGGGGTGGGGTTGACAAGTCCAAAATGTATAATTTCCAAATGGAATCACTTAGTGATAGTACTGATCAGGAGAAAGTTATGGACGGATGAGCTCCTCCGAGTCATGACACTATGGGTGTGTTCATTTTAACATACCAATTTTGGATCAATTTAGTTTAGTTTAATTCAGTATAATATCTTCTCTAATTAATTTTTTTATCTCATAGAGTATATTATTTATTCAGTTTAGTTCAGCATGTTTCAATTAAAATAAACTGATCTGATAATACATGGACATTCGTGAGGGTTGTATATTCATATTTGATACATAAAAAATGGGACGCAACAGTTGTTCCATATCATCTTCAAAAAATCAATTGGCACATAATTTATGCATTCCGTATTTTCTAATTTTTTGTTTCTTATTTTGTTTTGTGCCTGTGTAATACTCCCTCCGACTCAATATATATCTGTTAGGTACTTTCTATTTTGGTACTACTTGGAATCTTTTAGGCATTTTTGTTTTTGGACTAACTAAAGCACAAAAGTTACAAGTTTGCCCTTACATTTTTTGGACTCACAATTTGATTCGACATTCCGAACAAACACAAAAGTAAGGGCATTTTGTACATCTCAACACTTTCTTAAATTTGGGTCCAAAAAGTATTTGCATATGAGATATTGAGTCGGAGGGAGTATATAATTTTTCTAAAATATCGCAAGACATGATGCTTTGCGCAATAGTTAGTTGTATCTGACTCAGTATTGGATCGTATTTGTAATAATATATGGTCGTATTTTTTCAATGATGGGTAGTAATAGTCACTCACAACCACAAAAAAATAAAAAAAATAAAAAAATGTAATAGTATCACCCTAATACTAGTACATATCATCTTACTTGTATAAAGCACATTTTTGTTTTGCCTAGATCCTACACATCATTGAAAAAAAATGACCAGATATTAACGACCTATTATTGAGTTAGATACAACTAACAATTGAGCAAGACAGCGAACCTTGCGGAATTCTAGGAGTGCTCGTGTAACATAGTATTCCATACGACATTACCCAAAGCCAAGTGGTTCAGATAGCTCCGTTAGTTTTCTGGAGCCTACTTATCCCGACTTCCGCGCGAGTCCAACTAACAAAGTCTTTTTTTCGTCGTTTTTTTTTTTCTTGACAACATCAACAAACAAAGTCAGTTGATGAGAATGAGATTCTTAAAGTTTAAGGATACTGGTCATTGATTATTATTTCTTTAAAATCACATTATCAATTCTATCCAACAAATTATCTAAACCGCGTCAGCTACTCCAAGAACCCCGTCACAGTGAGTTTCCCCCTTCCAGAAATCAACAAGAAATAATGAAACCTATTCACACGGCCGCCATGTGCAAATTGCAATTGTGTGCGGTGTTCATATAGACTTAAAAAGTTTAGTCATTTCTTTTCTCTTACTTTTGAGTCTGATTAGTCTACTTTTTAAATGCTTTGCTAGAGGTGTTTGGCCAACTGGTAAACAAGTTTTGGCTTATATAAGTCACGGGTTCAAACCTTCTAAGGAGAACCTACACGAATAAATACCCGAGGTTGTGCGTTAGGAGGTGCCATTTAGCCACGCCAAAGGAGGGAGGAAGTCCCTCTTTGCAGACAAAAAAAATAAAAATAAAAATAAATTGAGAATGAAAATGAAAAAAACAAAAACAAAAATAAAAAATACAGTACTTTGCTTTCCTTATTACGTTTGAATTTTCTTAAAAGAAAATCCTGTCACCCTGTTTAATAGTTTTATTAGTTCATACATGTGTTATGTCTTATGTGCTGACTTCTCAATGTCTAATCAGTGTTAATAAAACTCTAACTAAAGCTTCTAGAGCGGTGATAAATCTTAGCAGTTTAGATTTTTCTTTATCTTTGGTTGGGCGGGGAGGGGGAGTTAACTTCTTATCTCTAGCTAAGTTGTTCTTTCATCGATGACATTTTATGTGATATGGCTTCATATGATTGGATCATTATTTGAAAATTATAAAGGAATGAAATATCATTTTATTACAACAAGCTCACAACATTGATGGACCATTCATCATCTTATTATTGATGCGTGCTTGGTGTCACCCAATTATAGTGAATTACATCTATCGTGAAGGCAACCATGTAACTGATTGGGTGGCAAATTGGGGAATTGGTTTGCGATAGTCAGACTTATAAGACACCTCTCCTTCTATTGAATCTGATCATGTCTTTCTTGCTGATAGGTTAGGAGCGACCATATATGAGGTATTCTTAATTGTTTCCCCCTTTTCTTACCCTTTAATTAAAATAAAAATAAAAAAATCAATGTACAGATACCACTTATAAAGTTAAACTTAATATAGCCAATGGAGTCAAATTTTAAAACACTTAAACATCCACAACTCAACACACCTTTTCAACCCATATGAATAAAACCTAACAACTGAGATTAAATGTACCCTTCAACTCATACGAGCCTGAAAACACCTAAGATTATCAATTTCAATCACATGCAGAACTCTTAATTCTATGCACATACACACACATATTTCATCTGAAAGATAAGATTCCTATTCAAAGAAGCACCTAAGGTGGAAAGAAGCCTTGCTTGCTTCTAAACTAGTCCACACTCAACGGTATTTGATCTCCTTTTGGAAGATGTGGCTTTAATTACACCATGCACGATGGCATTACATATATATGATGTGTATTCTTTCTAAACTACTCGTATGTTAGAGTTCGCACAATTCTCGTCTATATCCCAAATTTTAATAACCTCAAGTGTAGTGTAGTCGTCGTTTTAGTCATCATTGTTACTCACTGGTACTATCTTTTAACTAATCTAATGCCTGACTTAATAACTCCTTGCTAGAGATAATAATTAACTTATAGTCCTGCCCTATCACCTTTTTCCTCTGTTTTTGATTTTGTTCTTAATTGGGTGTCCCTAAATTTGCAATAGGACTTTAAAATGCTAGTAATAAACTCTATATAATAGGTTAAGGAGCAATTGATTCAATTATCATGTTGAAATGGGGAGGCAATATCAAAGTAGGGCAAAAACATGCTACGATGAATAATAGTTATCTTGCCAGTGGAGTTGAAAAAAAAAAAAAATACTCAGTAGATATATATGACTCTTAATCTGATCGAAATCAATGTGAAAACTAGTGTTCTGAACAAGCATTTATTAACTTGAAACTAAAAAAATCAAGTTTTGTTTGAATATTCAAAAAAAATTAGCACATGAAATTGGAAAAAACCCAAAAAGCGATTCCAAATAATATAAAAACTTAGAATTTTGACTAAGCATTTATCAACTCGAATTGAAAACTATGTTATCTAAAATCAACCCAATTAACCAATTTGCATTGTCAGATACATTAAATGGAATACATGAGATATTTATAAAAATGTTAAGATACTTTAGTGTAATTTCTTTAAACTTTATCCTAGTAATAAGTTTTTCTGTTTGCTACATGATTACTTACAACATACTCTACAAAATTATCAAACACTTATGCAAAAAAAAATTAAGAATTCAAAATGCAATCTACTTAGAAAGAGGAAAGAAGAAGAAGAAGAAGAAGAAAGGTGAGTGATGCTGTGGGTGGTTTGTAAACTTTGTATCGTCCCAAGTCAATAGCGCAGCAACAACAGTAGATACAATAACTGGACCTAATTTTGGGGTCAACCACTGACCCACTCAATTAATTCATTTCATCAGGACTAATTTTAACAAAACAACAAAATTTCAAATACTAGAACAACAAATAGTCCTCTTCCCCTGTGAATTCCATTGCCATTGCCAACAACTATCCGTAATCGCGTTGACTTTTGACCATACGTCTTCACTCTTTTAGTTACTTGCCCCACGCGGCAATAGAATTCTGTTTTCAAATTATCTTAAAAAAAAAAAAAAAATTATATTTTGGTGTCCTGACATTTGGTGTAATAATAAATTGGTGCCCTGATATCTGACTAATTCTATTTTGGTGACTTGACATTTTAAAAAATATTTCATTTTAGTAACTTGACCTAACTTCGTTAAGTAGGCCGTTACCACAATCATTCTTCAAAAGTGTACTAAAATCAAAAAAATAGAAACAAATCTAATATTTAAAACCCCAAACTCAAAATGAGACAATATACTTTCCCAAAGCATTTCCCTCTCTATTTTCGATAATGCTTATCGTGAAAAAAACCCAGTGTTCATTTATCTTCCCCTGTAGACTGAAAACTAGTGGATGTTGAAGCTCCATGAGTTGAAATTTTCTCCGTTTAGAAACTCGATTAGTTTAATATTTGAATAATCGAATGAGATAAACTTGATACTTGAGTGAGAAAAGCTTCAAAGTTGACAAGAGATATGTTTTTATTTACAATAACGGTCAACTTTGCAAATTTAGGCCAAGTCACTAAAATGGAATATTTTTTAAAATATCAAGTCACCAAAATGGAATTAGTCAAATGTCAGGGTATCAATTTATTATCACACCAAATATCAGGACACCAAAATGGAATTCTTCCTAAAAAAATAAAATAAAATCCAATATAAAGCCATGCGTTAGGAAGTGTCAATTTAACCGTGCTCAAGGAGAAAGAGAAATTCATCCTTATCGACCAAAAAAAAAAAAAAAAGGTACGACTTTTGCGTTTTGTTTATAACTTAGTAACACAAGTATCACTAATTTCCTAAAAGATGTTTAACACATGATGTAACCAAGAGATGTTTTGCGTATCGGTGAACATGTTATATCTTGTACAATAACAACTCGGAATTTCAAGCCTTTTTACTAGTCTTTGCACAGATATATTCGTAGAATAATCCATACCCAATATCATATTGTCTTCAACAAATTCAATGTAACTAAACTTTTTGATTGTTATAATAAAAATTACTGTGAAAATATAATTTCAAAGAAAACTGACACTGTACTATACACGTCTGTTGCACATGCAAGCTTAAGATATTAAAATAAGGCAAAAGACAAAATACTAGAAAGTGGTACTATATATCTATATATATATATATATGCATGGCTGGAGCTAATTTGTAAAACAAAAAGACACGACATATGACATAACAGGGCTATAGTATTGTATATGGAGTTTATGCACTTGTGTCACCAACCAAAAGACTTGTGGAGTACAAAATAAAGGCAATGAGGCCATGAGTCAACGAGGCAATGAGGAGAGTTGCGTTAAAGTATTCTTATTATTATGTGGATAGATATATGAGTATAATCGACAATATATCTTAATAGATGAACAAAATATTAAGGGACATATTTCTAATTTCAATGAGGTACACACACCCATATACAAATACTAGCTAGTAGTACTATAATATTTAATTTAATAGTATTCCAGTTAGACTATAACGAATTGATGTGTTTTGGTAGCTTTAAAATCCACCGCCGTTTTAAGTAGCTAATATCTTAATTTATCAACTGAATTTTGTTGTTCAACTCCTTAATATTGAGCTTAACAGAATAAGTAGTAAAATGTGAAAGAAAAAAAATAAAGTTACTGAACTATAACTAAAACAAAATCTTCTCATCACATAAAATAGAATATCACAAATTATGTAAATGAACTCAAGTAAACACAAAATAACAATAATTTAGATATAACATTATTGTTATTATATTAACATATGATATGTCAAAGTAGTCTATAAACAATTCAAGAGGTGTTGGCCCAATAAATAAGCTTTGACTTATACACCAATTCACGGGTTTAAGCGTCTTGGAGAGCACCTACAATACCCGAGGAAAACTGTAACACGGTTGAAATGAAAAATACAAAAGTAGAAAAATGGTAAAATGAAGGTATCGTCAAAATGGAGGAACATGCATTGAAGCACCACTACTACGAGTACAAGTCTACAACCCCAACACGCATGCGACCAATTCAACCCAAAATTTTCAATCTTTCCCTTTCTCTCTCCTCCATTAATAATAATTACCACTCACTTCAAACTCTCTGCTCAAACTTCAGCTTCATCATCTTCAATTGAATTGAATTGAATTGAATTGAATTCTGCAGTGGCACAGAGTTCAATTAAAAAAAAAAACACATAAAAATGGCGAGTATGAGGAATATGGACCCGCAATCAGTAGCGGAGAAAGCGGTTCAGGTAATCGGGTACGGGTACGATCTCGGGTCGGACCTCCGATTATCGTCGTGTAGAGCTGGGCCGTCTGATTCGAGATTGATCGAGATTGATGAAACCCTAACCCGTGATTTGGTGCTTCCCGGTGGAATTACGGTGCCTGATGTGCCGGTTTCTATTAAGTCCGATAAGGGCGAGCGTACCCGATTCCGCTCCGATGTTCTTTCGTTCAACCAGGTTCCTATTTCTCTAGTTTATTAATTACTCCCTATTTTGAGTTTTTGAGGTTAATTTGATTTTATTTTAAGTATTTAATTTTCAGTGTTTGTCACCCAAATTGGACACTTAGCAAAAAATTGGAAATTGGTACTTGATTGATACTTCAGAATTGGAATTCAGAGTGGAATAAGATGAGGGATTAAGAACTATTTTACCATAATGGCAAAATTGGACAATTCTACTGGGGCTGTCCAAGTTTTTTTNTTTGAGAGGGGGCTGTCCAAGTTAATGAGTACTCCCCCTGTTCTAATTCTAACTAGTACTAGTATAATTTAAAATTCACATGTAGATTATTACTAGAAAAAAGATGAAAATGGATTTGCAGTACTATGTGAAGCAAGAAATTTGGTTCCAAGTGAAGTGTAGGGTTTTAATGTTAAAATATTGGATTGAGGGAGTATCATGTTAAATACTTATAAATCTTTATGACAATAATGAAGAGAACAGAGACCCCCTTTGATTGGACTTTGGCTATCACCATATATCTACCATTTTCATGATGACATAATGCCGTCCAACTTGTAAGGTGCATGGTTTGGTAATTGCTTGCATGGCCTAATTTTACTCTTACCAACGTTAGATGTTAGCTCTTTTTTTTTATATGGTTGCCACTTATCAAGGTTGCATATTGTCTATGTTCAAAATTTGCATAGACTTTTTGTTTACTGTATGGCATTGTGAATTTATATTTCGTTGTATGTTAACATTGCTTCCATTTAGGAAAACCAAAATAAAATAAAATAAAATTTTGAACTAAAGCTCATTTTTTTGAGATTGATTATGGATGGAAGATCTTGGAGATACATGCTTGAATTGCTCAAATTATGAATTGTTTGTTAATAATAGTGGGAGCATAACTACACACCATTCTTTAGTGCTTAATTCCGTGGGGTAGTATGATGTACAACTGCTACTCTCCTTCATGAGAAGAGAACTCAGTAAAATAGTGCCTTTCAACTTTATCTAACACTTTGCCATTGTAATTTGTCCTAGATGTCAGAGCACTTCAATCAAGATCTCTCTTTATCAGGCAAAATTCCTTCTGGTCATTTCAACACTATGTTCCAGCACAAAGGCTGCTGGCAGAAGGACGCAGCTTCAACCAAAACCCTTGCTTTTGATGGTTGTTTCATCACCCTTTACACCATTGAGCTTGCAAGATGCCATTTAAATCTGTCAGAAGAAGTTAAACGAGAAGTGCCTTCGTCTTGGGACCCTGATGCCCTTGCTGCGTAAGATTCTTGCTATGCTGTTTTTTCATCTATACTCACTTCATTGCCATTCTGTGCATGCCTGTGTTAGAGACTCAAGTGTTGGATAGAAAGAGTTATTAATGAAAACTCTGTTGGGCGTATCTTATTCAGAAAAAGGGAGCCACATAGTCATTCTGTTGATCACAATCAAGACTGAATATGGAGTTGCTATATTCTGTATACATAAAGGAATTCTCAGTATATGTATTGTCTGCTTAGAATTCTAGAATTTTTTGTTTTTTTGTTTTTGTTTTATTAGTCATACAACATATATGCAGACAAATGGAATACTTTTTACTTTTCCTTGCTTTTATCCTTTTATCCTGAAGTTGTATGAGAGAGGTTCTATGTTTTCTAATATCAATTGTCTGTTTATGGATTCAAGATGATATTAGCTCAATACAGTCGAGGCCCTGGAATTTCTTAAGCATCTAATTGTCACAGAAACTTATCCTTCAGGTTCATTGAAAAATATGGTACCCACATCGTTGTGGGAGTGAAGATAGGAGGTAAAGATGTTATCCACATTAAGCAACTTCAAAGCTCAAACCTTCAACCAATTGAAGTGCAGAATATGTTGAAGAAGCTTGCTGATGAAAGATTTTCTGAAGATCAACCAACCTCTGCAGCACAAGGAAAGCATAAGGTATATTGAGTCTCACTACCTGCTCTACTGCTCTTTTGTTATCATCTTTTCAACTATCTCCATCTCTACAAGTTGATGTCTTCATCCTTAACTGCATGTCGCGGCATGTAGCTTGCGGAAGCTAAGAGACTTATAGCCAAAAACAAGAAAAGGTGTTTAGAAGTTCCTTAGTGATAATTTCCAAGATCTTTGAAATGTCTGATCATATGAAAATAATAAACTGCGGAACCTGCCCCAGGAAGCCACCGGTAGTCACCGGGTTGTACAGTTGGGGACAGGTGAGATGGTAGTGGGCGTATAGAAGGACGGGGTATTAGTGAAGGAGGGGTTGAAACTGTTTGATTTTGGGAAACATAGTAGAGAAATCCTCTTCAAGCTGGCTGATCCAATGCTACACCTTCCATCTTCTCTTCTGGCCTACTATCTTCTTATACTACGCTCGGAACATGCAATGGATTTCTTTTTCTTTTTTCCTTTTTTTTGATCACATGGGTGTTTGAGATTTGTCCGACTAATGCCATGGGTACTGAAGTTAACGACCAGGAAAACCTCTAGTGGCTCTGCTGGGACTCGAACTTGGGACTACATGCAATGGATTTCTCACCTGATCAATATCCGATGTGTTCCACAACCTGACTCTATTCGAATAAAATCTTGAATGTACTCCAATTCTCTTCAATCGGTGTAGTTATGGAATAGAAGCGGATCACATTTGAACTCTTCTCTTTGTGGCCCCCTCGAAAGGAGAGCTGGGAGTATGAATAAGCCAACATATCTTCAACAGATTCTATGTCTTTAGTTTTCTGAAATCTGAATATTACTTTCAACTGATGCCATCATGCTTGTGGGTTGACTTGGACCCGCACAAAGCTTAAGTTGTTGATTGAATAATGTAAATCAATGCATCATAAGCCTCAAGTCCAAGCTTTGCGACCACAGTGCATAACTCCTGCGTTTAGGGGGTATGAGACTATTGGTCTTAAAATATAACTCATGACTTTGAGGATTATAGATACTCCTTAGACAGTGACTTTGGAGGTTCCAAGCGTGCCTACCCACATTAAAATCTAACTCACAGTGTCAAAGGCTTGCAAGGCTTGATATTATGTTGCCTTTGCTTGAATAGATACTGGTGGCCCATAATTCTGGGCTCTTGGCAGTACTTGTGTCTCATGTTTGGAGGGTTGCTTGCTCCATAAGCCATAACCTACAGCCAAAATCTATGAATTGCAGCTGTAGAGATTCCACAGTCTATAGTTATGGATGGGAGTTTCTTAACTCATGCCCAGGACCCTTTTATACTAACACGGGCAGATACCTTTATGAGATTCCTTGGTCAAATGCGTACAGAAGCATTTAATGGTTTCTAATGTTTAACTCGAAAGACACTAGCTAATTGCTTCGACGGTCCTGAGCCTTATGACTTGAAGCTCATAGCTCACATATATTAGATTATAGAGTGGTAGGTAGGGGTGCTAATCGAGCGAGTTGAGCTCGGGTCAGCTCTGCTCGACTCATACTCATTAAAAGAAAAACGAGTTTTTGTTGGAGTCGAGCTCAAAAGTTCTGAAGTCACACACACACACAAACTGAGTCGAGCTACCGTCATACTTGTAGGTCATTACTTCTACATTCTTAAACTCTCTTTAAAAGTATGACTTCCATGCTTTCTTGTTCTTTTATTTTGACTTGCCGCAGGGATAAATATTTGCTTCCCTTTGCTCTTGCAGGACAAAAGCCGGAGTAACTGGCAATTTCAGGCATCTTTTGCTAACTCATATAGACCTTCTGTCAATTTTCATTCAAAGAATGATGTAAGCTTTCTGTGATCATTTATCAACTGTTTTTTTGATGCAAACACTGTTTTAGTATGGTATGGAGAGACTAAATGTAAATTAGGATCTTTATGTCTCTGCAGGATATTCTGAGTATTGGAGTTCGAAGAGGAGGTGTTGATCTTGGAGATCATAAGGAGTGGCTTTCAAGTATATCAGAGTCACCGAATGTTATATCCATGTCCTTTGTGCCTATAACTTCACTCTTATCTGGAGTGCAGGGCTGTGGGTTTCTCAGTCATGCAGTCAACCTGTATTTAAGATGTGAGTAATAATGTCTTCTGGCATTTTTCTTTTCCAGTTACATGTAGAAGTAGACTAGTTTTGTTATTCACACACCATGGGGCTTGTAAATGTTCAACTAAAAAACCGTTATTGTTCTTCTTTACTTCATACAAGGTGATACAATATGAAGCTATGTTGTGCATGGACCCCAGTGGTTCTAAGCTTGGCATCCTGGTAATTAGCTCAGGAGTAAAGAATATAGTATTACTCCAGGCACAAAATTAAAGTAATCATTCTGGGGATAATAAGAAGTATTAACTGCTTTCGTCAGACTTGCTTAATGAAGGGCTTAGAGTCTGGCACTTTGGCTCATTAATTTGATCAAGGACATTAACTTTGACAAGAACATAGAAAAACTTTGCTTGTGCCTGTCGATTCAATTTTTTCATGTTACCTGATGAAGTAAAGAGATGAATATCACTTGAAATGTTAGTACATCTCACTCATATTGTGTAGCCTATACTTCCATATCTCATTGTTTAGACAAACATGATAATTGGAAACTGATCTTTCATGAATGTATGGCTCTGATGTCGGGTTGTTTTCTGCAGATAAACCACCAATAGAGGAGCTTGCTCAATTTCTCGAGTTCCAATTGCCTCGGCAGTGGGCTCCAGCCTATGGTGACCTTCCATTAGGTCTTCGACGCAAGAAAGATGCATCTCCATCGCTGCCATATGCATTAATGGGTCCTACACTTCGTGTCAATGTTGTGCCGGTAATTCCTTGTGATTCTTTCGTTCTATTTGGTCCCGTATGAGTAGATTTTGCAAATATATAGAATTTGCAGGTAAACTAGCCCTAATTTTCGTTAGAAATTCACAGGTTGACACTGGAAATCGACCTGTAACTGGGATTCGGCTTTTCCTAGAAGGTAAAAAGAGCGACCGCCTAGCAATCCATCTCCAGCATCTCTCAGCTCTTCCAAAGATTATCCAACTCTCCGACGATCCTACTTTCCAACCTAGTGATCAACTTGTTGATCGAGGCTACCTTGAGCCCATCAAATGGAACATGTTCTCCCATATCTGTACTGCCCCAGTTGAACATAAAGATTTTTGTGCTGATAATGCTGCCCCGATTGTGACAAAGGCATGGTTTGAGGTCAAGGCCATGGGCATGAAGAAAGTTCTATTTTTGAGGCTAGGGTTCGCGATGGTGGCCTCTGCAAAACTTCGAAGATCAGAATGGGACGGGCCCTCATCCTTATCTAGGAAGTCCGGAATGTTCTCAAATTTGATCAGTGGAAGGTTTAGTGGAGGATTGAACCCTCCACAGGAGCCCCAGAAGCCAGACATAAATTCAGCTTTGTATCCTCTTGGTCCTCCGGTTCCGTCGAAGGCACCAAAACTGGCTACCATTGTTGATACCAAAGAGAAAATTAGAGGCCCAGAAGACCATCCTGGACATTGGGTGATCACTGGAGCAAAGCTTTGCATGGAGAGTGGTAAAGTTGGTATCAAAGCAAAGTGGTCATTATTACTCATGATTTCAGAGGATTCAATGTCTATATAGATTTTAGATTAGATACGGTATTCAAAATTTTTTCTCTGTAAATACTATTGAGTGTACATCATTTTTAGTGCTAGAGATATAAAATCTCTTGCATGCGGCCAAGCGTCTGGCTCAATCATCGAGTGAAAAGGAGAAAAACAGAACTCGCCTCTCTGCGTTCATGTGTGTATATTTACACTCGATGTTAGTACTAAAATGTATGCCTTATGCTTGGTTCATACTAAATCACTTCGAACTGAACTGAAGTGAATGGATATTGAATGAATATGAGAAAAAGTTAGTTGTAGAACAATCTGAAAACAATACAGAGTAATTGAATGGGTACTGAATGTAATATGAAAACGATAAAATGGATATGACCTTACTGGTATATTCTTCATTTCTGAAATTCCAATATGAAACAATTTGAAAAGAACCATATGGAGTACTTGTAGACATGTAGGTGTTTCTGTTTACGCTATCGGTTGATCTGTAAAATTACAGGGTGATTCAACCTAATTTGTCAAAGAAAGGAAAGAAATTTGGAAGCTCAGAGAGCAGTTCTTGATTATCGTAAACCATAAGGGAAAATTATTTTTTTTGAGTATAACTGCAGCAAATGAAGAATGGCTGTCTTTTGCAGTTCAGTATCACCAGTAATCTCCACAAGAACATGAACCATCTTTGAAATGATGATACCTGTTCACATCTCTGACAATAATCTCTCTAGACACTATCTTACAAATGAACTTGAAAGCAGTGTGACAGTCGACACAAATCCGAAGATTCTTCTTAACCCTAATTGGTGCCCCAGGCGGGGTCGCTAAAAGTGCATAAGCAACGGCTAGTTTTTCACTGTGATGTAGAAGCAACAGTTCCTTATCGCTTCGTTCAACATCATGAAGATCTGTCTCCAGAACTGGAACATATCCAGCTTTAACCATGAGATCCCGGACCTCATTCAGCTTCGCGTATATCTCCTTACTTCTAGGATGGGTCTTGTCTCCCACAAGAAATGTGTGGACCTTGTTTTTCACCTCAACCCAACTCATACCAGGCTCCTTCTTCACCTTCTGTTCCTTCATCAGTTTCCTCATTTCCGAAACATTTTCCCACAATCCAGCTGATGCATAAATATTAGCGAGCAGAATGTGCGTTCCAGATTTCTCCGGTTCAAGGGTGAAAAGCATCTCCGCTGCTCGTTGCCCTAGCTCGACGTTCTTGTGGACTCTCGCAGCACCAAGGATTGCGCCCCAAACAGCTCCATTTGCTTGGTATGGCATCGTGTTGACAAGCTCCATAGCTTCGTTTAATTTCCCAGCTCGGCCAAGGATATCAATCATACAAGCATAATGCTCTTGAGTAGGGTTGATTCCATATAAATCTTCCATTGATTGGAAGTATTTTCGTGCTTCATCAACTAAACCTGCGTGACTACATGCACATAGGACGCTCACTAAAGTAACATGATTCGGATGAACACCTTCATTAATCATCTGGTCAAATAATCGAAGGGCCTCTTTCCCATGCCCATGTTGAGCAAGTCCTCCAATCATAGAAGACCATGATACAATTCCTTTGTCCCTTAACTTCGAGAAGGAAAGGGTCGCATCGTCTATACATCCACATTTGGCATACATGTTAACAAGGGAATTTCCAGCAAAGGTATCTGAATTGTGTCCAAGCTTCAGGATATGGACATGGATTTGTTTGCCTTGTTCATAGGCTGACAAATTCGCGCAAGCATTTAGGAGAGCGCTACAAGCAAATGGATCGGGCCACAGCCCCATACCTTGCATATTCTGGTAAAGCTTTAGGGCCTCCTCACCTTGTCCATACTGAGAAAAAGCAGTGATCATAGAAGTAAAAGATGCCAAATCTCCTATCCTGGATCCTTGAAACACCTTTGCCGCGTCATTTATGTGGCCACATTTCCCGTACGAGTCAACAAGGCTATTTACAACGTAATCATCAGACTCGAGACCAGATTTTACTGAAAGAACATGGACTTGTTGACAGATGTTGGCGTCCTGTAACCTGGTTACAGATTTGAGGACTGTTGATAAGGTGGTCTTATTAAACCCTACTCCCTTTCTGTACATCTCAAAAAAGATGTTAATGGCTTGTTTGTCTTTTGCATTCAGCGAGTAGCCTGAGATCATAGCATTCCATGACATCAAGTCCTTCTCTGACATTGATTTGAAAAGCGTCTCTGCGTCCTCCATTGAGGCGCATTTGCCGTACATATCAAGCAGGCCAACTGCGGTAAATAGATCTGCATTCATGTCCATCTTAATCAAAATGGTATGAAGCTGTTTACCTTGCTCCTTCAACCTCAACCCTGCACATACTTTAAGGGCACTTGACAATGTGAACAAATTTGGGTAGATTCCTGAATTCTTCATCTGACCAAATAATTCCAAGGCCAAATCATGGTCTTCATGAAGCACGGAACCAGCAATAATGGCATTCCAAGAAACAAGTTCAGGTTCTTGAATGTTCTCGAATGCAAGAAGGGCATCCACAAGATCCCCTGCTTTGGAATACATATCCACAAGTGCATTTGCGGAGAATTTATCCATCTCATACCCAAGCTTTATTAGGTAACCATGAATTTTTCTTCCCAAGTTACAATCTCCACTCCCTGCACAAGCATTCAACATACTTGAGAGACTAAAATCATTTGGTTTCATAGAAGTTGAGACCATTTCATCAAACAAACTTATTGCCTCTTCAAAGAGATTGCCCTGTGCATAGCAAGAGAATAAAGCATTCCAAGAAACAACGCCCCTTTCAGGAATTTCATCGAATAATCTCCTAGCATCCCCGAATTGACCACATTTCGCATAAACAACAACCAAGGTATTCGCAACAAAAACATCGGCCCCAAAACCAGTAACCACCACAAGCCCATGTATTTGCCTCCCAGAGGTCAAATCCTCCCTAATTGAACAAGCCTTGAGCACACTCGAGAACCCGAATTCATTACACCTAATACCCAGCAAATGCAATTCCTGAAATGCCAAAAGGGCTTCTTTTCCCATCCCATTCTGGGCAAACCCTGATATAAGAGCTGACCAAGAGATCAAATCTGGTTCAGGACTTTCATCGAGCAGCTTCCGGGCATATCCAAAAACCCGACACTTGGAGTACAAATTGATCAAATGGTTCCGAAGTTTTGCGTCAATCAATAACCCAGTTTTGGTTAATTGAGCATGAACTTGTAATCCAGAACCAATGGACTTGGTCTCACAGCAACGCGATAAATGCTCGGAGAAGAAGGGTACTGAAGGGGATGTAGAGAATGTTGAAAAGAGATTGCCTTTTTCACCCAAGTTTATGAAGGAATCAGTTTGATGTTGTTGAGCAAATCTGGGTATTGTTTGGATGTGTTTGGCAGAGAAGATCAAATTGGGCAAGAGAGATACTGGGAAATGTTTGAATGGCCGGTAAAATGGTTGGTGAAGGGATGATTGGAGGGAAAATAGGCAAACAATGTTCATGGTCCATTAGCGGCGCGGGTTTGGATTCAATTGATTGCTTAATTTCTTTGCTTATATAGTGTTGTACGCCTTGCTAATTCATACCCTTGCTGTCCATGGCATATTGAGAGGACAAACCAACATCGAACCAGATTGTGATTGTCTGTTATAAGTTTTCTATAGAGTTTATCAGAGAGTGTTACAAGTTTTCTAAGTTTGCTAGAGTTTGTTGAATCCATCTAAAACATTATCGTAGACACTACATTAGATTTATTGGTATACTATACTAGTACACTCTCACATCAATACGTAAAATTGGTCAAATTGTATCAAGATCGGGTTGAACATGTTTGTGTTTCTTTCAGTAACTTCGTGTCGTGTTGTCATGTCGTGTCAATAATTACAAGTTCTAGTCCAAAGGTTATAAGCCACGATAATAGAAAATAACGTCTTCGGTTGAAAATAGTATTTTCTAGTATCAATATTGGACAAGGATTTCTAGACGATTACAGGTCACTCATGAAGGTTAGTTATGGGGTCCACAATAGCCTTTCATAACACTTACTATTAATCACCAAATTTTCAATGCTCCAGCATCGAGTCGTGTGAGAATATCATTTAAGGACGTTAGGGAAGGCTTTTGAAGGACACTGAGAGGTTAGCCTTGGTACTAATAACATTGATATTAAGAAAATCAATGCCCCAAAAAGATCTAATCTAAAAGCTATAGACCCATGAAAATAGGATTTCTTGAAATTATGGTATGAAGGTGAGCATTATTGGACGATATTGCATTGACCACCCCAAGGGAGGGCGTATATACGGCACATGGAATTGGGTATTATGTCATTGATTATTTTTAGTGCCTCTTTACTAATTAACCACTTTTAGACTCTTAACACTGAAAATATGAGTTATGATGTACTAAGTTGTAGAAGGCCTTCAAAGAGCATCGGAGAATCTCTTGGGACACCTTTGGTGAAAAATATTCTTTGTATTGGAAAACTCAATTGGTCCATGGGAGGTTAACGAGGTTATAATCCACAAAATGTAGCATTAGCGACGTCCAAATTCGAAGGTGGTTAATTTACAAACGATTTTTGGATATGAACCCCAGGGTTGGTATGGGATGCCCCCAACGCCGGCTATTGAATGCCACATAGCCTTTAATAACAACTTAGAAACAACATTGTTTTAAGGTTTTAACCAACAAATAAAAATCATGTGTGAATACGATGTTAAGGCGTTTGCTGAATGTCTCCATGGGGCACTAGGGGTGCGGTATATTGAGTTGCCTTGGTCCGCATGAACCTCTGTCTCTGAAGAAGAAAACGCAAATTGGCCAACAGGTTGGTTCAATCGAAGAGCTGTAAGCCTATAATCAACAACAATAATGTACTCACAGATATCCCAAAATGAATGTAGTTATATTACAAAACATATAAACATGTAGCATCTCCTCCTTTTCATCACCTAGTGATTTTAACATGATCAATAATAGAAATTGAATTTTACTATTTAAGTTACTAGTGTTAAATACTGTTAATTTGCATCCCACCAGGTTCCTTATGTCAACCTCATCCCATTTCCATATAATTAAAGAATAGTCATTTCTACAAGCTTTCCAAAGACATTTCACTCGTTCAAAGCATATATCACAAACAAATGATGAAGTTTCAATCCAAAAAATCGGTGTTTGCGCTTGCAAGATGCTATGATTTGGGGATTATTAATCATTCATTTACTAATTTAAACTAGCCACAAGGTCGATAAGAATCGAATCCTCAACCTCAAAATTGAAGGACAATATAGGAACATCCTTCTTTTTGTTTAAATGTATATACTTTGCTGAAAACATAAATGCATCTCAATGAATAAGAAGCATTCTTAGGAAAAACAACACTTCCTTATATAGAGAACGATCAACAACAATAAACTGGAAGTTACAATTTTAAAAGTTAACTGAGATTGTAATACAAGCATCCCTCCCCATCCACTATTCCCCCACTTGCTCCTCCCTCTTTGCCCCATCGGAAGCATGGGAGACTAAAGGGGAAGGCCACACGAAAGAGCAAAAGAGTCAAGCAGGCACAACCTCCAGTTTCCACTTTAGGGAAGACAGTTATAACTTTTTGCAATTTACAAGTACGTATGAGCCGTCCTCGGAGGTTGGATAGAGGTATATGCAACAACAAATTCATGCACTAGGGAAGAGACATGTCATAGCCACAAAAGACTATTATCGTTTCTTCAAAATGTGTTACATTTCGGGCTGAGAATTCAGGAAAAGGGGGTAGGGTAGGGATACAATGATGAAACACTCGCTCAAGTAGAACCGACTCGCATTAGGGTTCCATTAGCCAGCAAGTGTAAGAAAATAAATATAATCCCTTCCAGTAATACCGCCACAATGTTACCAGAAAGCTCAATTACCTTTATTCCAAAGCTCACTTGCTTCTGCTAATCTCCCAATAGAGTGCAGAGAAGCAGATCTTGTACAAAACCAGCTCTTCCAGCTGCCTGTTTCGTTCTCTTCTCTCTTTCTTCACGACTTAATGAAGAATCAAAGCTGCCATAAGAAACCAAGAGAAATTTGTTAACAGAGTATATATATAATTGACAACAATAGCTTTTATAACAGTTGAGCCAACCCAGACCTATAAGGCCAGAACTGATGGAGAATCAATTAAAGGAGAAAAACTTGAATAAGGAAAATTAAATAATATTCCTATATTTGGAATGTTCAGATTCCACTTAGGTCTGAACTGATCAGCTACTCCAAAGTCCATAATCCATTCATAGCAGCATTGAGTTAGGCTAGTAAACTGTAGACTGAGCCGCAGTGAGTAAGCCTTCGTCATAAACATTGTATTTATTGGCCCACTGGTAAACAAGCTTTGGCTTATACACCATGTCACGGGTTCGAGCCTCCTGGGGAGCACCTACACGAATTTAAATTCGTGGAATACCCGAGGCCGTGCGTTAGGAGGTACCCTTTAGCCACACCCAAGGGGGAAGGAAGTTCCTCCTTGTAGNTGTATTTATCATCAGAATGCTGAAACATACATGACATATCTCTTCCAGTCCTATAATCTCACTCATGTCTCCCTCCCTCTCAAATATTTCGTTGATAATCCTCTAATCATCTCCAGCAACCGCCCTTCCATCACTTGTGTTAAGTACATTGAATGGAGACTTGCTAATTTCTACATCAACCAGACATTTCACAACCTTTGACCATAATCTCTCTAACAGATCCTTTGATCATCATCAACAACAATCCTACTGTTCTGATCACCTCTACAAAATCATCCCCGGTAATTCAGTTCCAATTTTGTGAAATCAATATTTATAGGGGCTTTCCGAATGTAAGTTGATGCCCTTCACTTAATAGTCAATAAATTGCAATTTTATACCTCCAATACACCTAGTACACTAATTAGTCTTCTGTCCAGCCCGTACAAATTGAATGTGATGGCAAGAGCCAAGAAGTATATAACCCTGAGATATTTGTTGTCTCTCTCCTTCACCTTATCTTCATTTTAACAACCACTATTTTCCCTTTAGGACAGGCACTACTAGATGGCCCTCGTTTTCTCTTCGTCCATCAACTTGCTGTTTCCCTTCTCACTAGCCAGCATCCTTAAAATCGCATGCAAGTCACCTGCTACTATACATATATGCAATTATCAACAACTAATGCCCCAAATAACGACATATGCCATACCTAAATTGCAGTACTAGTTCTAGCCAGAAAAACAGTCAGCTGAGATGAACTTTAAGACTTTGAGCTTCCTATTTCAATTTTGACCCTAAAGCACAATTTTTTGCACTTGGCAAACCAACCCCAGCTTGATCATTCAATAATCAACAGAGTTATCTTCCAGCGATTTACAGCGAAACCGATTTGCTAGCTACTATGGCTTTGACATGTTTGTAAAGATTGAAGCTGATATACAAACTATACAAAGCATTGACACTATACATTATCTCAACAAGGCGATAGCGATATGCACACATGTCAAGGAGCCTACTCAGAAATGGCAATGTGGACTCTTAAGCTTCATTTGTTTGCTAAAGTTACGCTTTCAGCCTTTAGTTTACTAGGTCCAGTGCAAACTTGCAGTCAATGAACTTCATGCTTTAGTAGTTAAGTTCACAAAAATCAAAAGAAAGCCAGTTCTACATTTTAAGAGGAAGGAATTGACCACCCAAGTACCTTGGCTTCCGATAGCGTGCCGATGAGGTATTCTTTACACTTGTATCCTCTATGCTGGATGTCACGGACTTTGAGATTTCATCCACCTCAGATCCAGGAAAGTTCAATACCAGTGACGAGAGAAATGGATCATTTGTAGCACTAGTGGCATGTGTATTATTTGATCGATATCCTCCACTCCCCAAAAGTACTTGTAGATGAGCTTCACGAAGGTCTCGACCAAGCAGCGAAAGTGCTTGGCTATTTGGAATTCCAACTCTACGTAATCTACGGCGTCGTTGCATGTAATCTTGGGTTAAAGAAAACTGAAGTAAAATTCCGCCCATCAGGCAGAGAAGCAACTTTAAGAGTGTATTCGTTAGATGTAGATGATATAAGAGATAACAAAAGAAAGATTCTAGTCCAAAGGATATCTTGAACAGATGTGCGTGCTGTAATGTGATATGACTCAGCATATCCCGTGCAACTTTAGCAGAACAAATCGGACAAACCTGAAAACAAGAAGTAAACAAAGAACAAAACAACACATGAGCGCTTGTCAAGAATGGAAGTATCATGAACAATGAAAATGCTTATTGGATCAAAGATTAAGTCATGACAGTTGTAGGACAAAACTAAAAGCATCTGAGAGTTTAACAACATTAAGGCCCGAAGCAAGATCTCTCTGAGAAGAATACCTATAGCTATTTTCAATAACATATCCATGCTCAAATCAAGAATATAGTTGTTTTAAGTGATAAATGTAATAAAAGCTAGCACAATTATGTTGACTAAAAAGTTGTTGATCTAAACAGTTCTTAACATTCAAGAACTAAAGCAACTGTGAGGAGCAGACAGAGGTTGCCATAACCTATGTTGGTAAGAAGTGAAAAAGCAAGGGATGATAGGAAGACAAAAGAAGCACACAGGTAAAATATAAAAGATAATGAAACACCAATAGCAGTCAAAAAATAAAGGGGAAAAAAGTCTCAAAGAAACATCTGGTTGATTTACAGCACAAACCAGTTATCTGGCTATTCACAACAAGCTGATTTGATGGAACAGTTAAGTTCATGCAAGGAGCGCTTTCCAATAGCTCTGACTGTTCCATCAAATCAGCTTGTTGTGAATAGGTGCATATCTGAGCCCGTAAGCCATAAGTAGTTAAGTACCTCAATGAATTGTAATTTTATTTTTTTTAATCCATTAGGTGACTCCACTCACTAAATGACATACTTAATTCTCCTTGCCATAAGCCCAGAGGAATCAATGGAACATAAGCCAAGAGACCCAGAACAAACATAGTTTAAACTACTTCTTGCAGACTCGATGCCCATGCTACTGCAGCAAAACCATACTCAAGAATGTACAAAACGTATCATTAAGATTTGTCTTTGTTACATGTTTTGCACATAAACAAACTACTATCTTGGTTGGGAATGTATTTAACCGAGCTGCTAATCCCTTTGGTTAGCAACAAACTATGACCGCGCGGATACGAAGCCAATTCTCTTCCCATTCCCAAGCAAAAAGAATTGATGTTTAGACATAAGACAATCCAATATAATAATCAGATTCAGAGTAGTGGGAATAAATAGGTCCTTCACATATCCTGGATGTACAGGTGTAGCAAACAATCAACCATTTGAACAAAGAAAAAGAAAATTTTAATAGTTGTATCAATCTACATGCTCATGTTCATAAACATTCTAAATTCTACAAACTGTATCCATCCTAGAAACATTTCTTCTTATCATTCCGCAACCTTTTGACCTTTTCAAGGATCATCTCCTCAGAAAAGAATGATTATTTCTATACAAACAGGATTAAGTTGACCTTCCCCCACCAAATAAAATTGAGCAAATTGAAGAACATGACATTGAATTGAACCCAGTCAGATCCTTCAAATTAACAGTGCACAGATATATTTCCCCAAAACAAATAGTAACACCAAAATTCAACAGAAGAAACACAGAAAGCTCACTACTTTTATGCATTTACAATATCTGGTAACATGTAATAATTAACAAAACCCAAATGCCCCTATTCTTAATCACTCAAAAAATATCAACATAAACATACCGTAGCTCTATTCTCACAAGAATGCTCATCTTCAAGGTGGGTACAAAGAGAGGCAAGATCAAAATCTTCATAGCAATACGGGCATGGAATATCGGGTCGGACCTCATCCTCCACCACCTCAAAATCATCCATATTCAACCGATCTGAAACATGCCCATTTCACCAAAACATCACAAAATCAAAACCCAGAAACCAAAAATCCAAATGGGTATAAATTAAAAAAACATCTTCAGATCTTAAAATTATATGAAAAAAGAAGAACAAACCGAGGTGCGAGGTGCCATTGAAGGTGTGGTGGTTGGGATTGTGGTGGTGCTGCAAATTGAACTGGCGTTTAGCGGCGGCGAGACGAGAGGTCCAAAAATCCGAATCCATTATCCGTTCCTTACGCAATCCGGGTCAACAAACGATGAACAAAGTATGACCCTTTAAGTTTGTACTTTGATCAGATGAAGAAAACCAAAGAGAAAGAGAGTCAATAAGAGAGAGAAATGATGTTATTGAAGACAATAATTTTTTCAGGTAAACCAAAAGTGAAGACTTTTTTTTCGTTTTTTTCTGATCTTCCGTCTTTTGGGTGTTTTTCCTTCGTAATTGCCTTAATTAGAGTTTGAGAGGATTTTGATTTCCTTAATTTATTGAGGATTGTCTGATTTTTGGTGTGAGTAATTTATTCATTGATGGGTGACGTTGACAATTTCTTCATCGGGTAAACGGGTGGTGTGTGTTGCAAGCGTGTTTCATATTCATATTCTGGGGAGAGAGACAGGAAAAGGAGAGAGAGAGAGAGAAAAAGTGTGTGTTGAAGACTTGAATAAAATCGTGGTCCAGAGAACACTCCATGGAGCATCACTTTTTTCTATGACAAATGTGTTCTTTTACGGTTCGCCACTGGAGACTTGTACTACAACCAAGCTAGTCTTCTCCATATTACATGTATTAAAATGTTTTTGCATTTCATAGTTTCAATTACGTGTCTAGTTCAATTCAGTTCAGTTCGATTTAATTCTATTTAGCTTAATTTTGTTTAGTTCAGTTTGGTTTATATTGGTTGTAAAACTTCTTCTTTTATTCTCTAACATATTACTGTTCATTCGATTCTATTGAGTTCAGTTTAACATATTTTAGTTAAAATGAACATACCCCAAGTAAGTTTACAAATTCTACCCAACTAATGGATAAAGTTTAAAAGTTGAAATTAATGAACTAATACATGAACTTTCAGGAATTATTTACGCTATGTTTGTTTCAATTAAAACGAGGTGAGTTAAACTGAACTGATTTCAGTATGGAAACAACGAAATAAACACATTAAATGAGTTATAACTTATTAACTTATACACCATGTCATAGGTTCTCATATCCAGAATTTCCACAAGGCAATAATCTTGCTTACAGTCATAAATTATGCCACAAGGAAAAACAAAAACAAAATTTAAAATAAATAAAATGCACTCTTTATTACTCTTAGTTATCAGATATTTCACATATCCAAAACGATGAGTCGATGACATTAATAATCAAATACACTTATTATCATCTAACATTTAATCGGGTTATTCGGATCCAAAATCTAAATTGAAGTTTCGGATATCAGCTGCATTCAAATGTAGAATAAATCTTAAGAAATGATAAGGATCCTCTCCATTATCTTATTTTCCCCATTTACGCATTACCCCTTTAGATGATTGACACGTAAAAAATGGTACTTCCTCTGTTTCACTAAAATCTTGACGCCCTAACTTTGCACGGTTTTCAAGACGACACTTTGACCATGAATAATTGTATGCATATAAACTCAAAAATATACTACTCCCTCCGTCCCACCATTACGTGGACATTGTACTATTCACACTAAAGCTAAAGAAGTGGTGAAATTTGATATATAGAGAAAAAGATAGAGAAAAATAATTATTAAA